>JAOWBH010000013.1:397503-410772 GCA_028566215.1 Silene coronaria
GTCCCTGTAATATAATTCGCGAGAAACTTTGGAGGGCATGTAGTAATAAATGTAATAGACAACGATTAATTTCGTTATAAACCTATAATATTTATATTAAAACGAATAGTGAATGTATAATGATCCAATGATTAAATAGTATATGTACGCATATTGTCGAGTTAATACAGTTGATAGTAAATAATACCACGTTTTTATTATAAAGGAGGATGATTTAATACATCGTAATAAAAAACAGGCATGAGGATTTTGTTAGCTACACTTTGCGACGTAGGAGAAATTTTAGTAATTACCTTCTTTACCTGAACCACCGTTTTCAATGATATTAATTTTATGACCCAAAGTTTGTAATTATACCATAAGGTAATATTACCTCATATTATTACAAGTAATACAAATACGTGCCCGGGCATTGCCCAGGAAGAAACGCTTAAAATTGTTAGCTTCACTTCTATAAGAAACACAAACCTGACATTCGACTCGTTTTCCTCAACATCCGGTAACTCCACCCAACTAAACTTCTCACTATCAAAACCAAAGGAGATTAGATGAGTATCGTTGGTAAGTGAAAATCCGAGAGCATATATAGACGACATGGAGCGTCTTAGTAGTCATGAACGGACACCAGGGAAGGACAATGGATTTTCTTATCGAAGGGTTCCATAGTCTCAATTCTCGTCGAGGGTAGTGATCTAACATCAACACCAACCCTAAACAACTCCCTGACTCGATTAGGCGAGTAGTTCCCGTCAGTGTGTCCCACCTTCGAAGCGAGATTGTACATCTCTTAAAAAGCCATCCTTTATCCCAATAACACGAGGTCATTCATCATCGAAGTTGCAGTATTGGAGACATTCGAGGATTCTAAATGCCATTATAACGGTTCTAAGAAGAACAAAAGATTAAAGCGACAAGTCGACGAAGAACTTGTAATCAACGTGTACACGACGTACAAGCCAATCGGCTCGTCTGAAACGAGTATATGCAAAGTGCACAAGTGCACGCACCCAGCAAACGAGTTATGGGACTTGGATGACTATGTTTTAGCGGATATTGTGTCAATGATGCTTAAACAAGTAGATCTCCCTGGAGAATTCCGATCCCTCGCGTATGCCTCTTTACTGAAACGCTTGAACGAGTCGAGAGACTGATGCACTTTGATTGTTACGAGTCCTTGGAGTTAAATGTCGCTATTAGAATTACCGAGATTTTACACCGGATGGCTTCCATGTATGTGGAAGATGGTGCTTCTGCTCGTCTCAAAGTACATCCATATATGCTCTTCACCCCTCTTCGTTCTTGTCACATCCGTCCCAACACATGATCTTTCTCATTGAATTAATTAACCTCCAACATTTCATTGTATTCGTTAATAATCGATGAATGAAAGAAAAAGGTTTATGAGCAATTGAGCACTGGCTATTTAAGCCTACGCTTGTGTAAAGTAGATCGTTCTAGTCTGCGACACAAAGCCGTTGCCCAAACTAAAGACACTAATTAATCGAATTGGTGCCATGGTTAAGCTGGAAGACTGGCGAGTGGAGACCATTTAAGATTATGGTAACATTTTACTCTGTAATACACCGTATCTACTTATATTCAGCTAGTTTCTCAGTCGAGATAGTCTCACCAATCCCGGTCGAAGCTGCAAGCCTGCAATCACTGCACGAGGAGAAAACTGGGCTTAACAGACTCTTTAAAGTGTATACTGTAGAAGGGAAATATATTTATTGATATATATCAAACATAATTCAGCAGGTATAAATCTCAGAAGATTTACAGGAATCGCAGAGAAATCAAACTGTTAAATACAACTAAACAAGCAGTGATCCTTACATTAGACCGTGGCATGTTTACTTCGGAAAGAAATCAGAACTGGCTTTACGATGTTATGGTACCCTGGACTCCTGGAGGTTCAAAGAACAGCAGAGGATCCCTGCATCCATGGCATGTTTACTTCGGAATGTTCATCTATGTCCTTGCTATTGTTTCTGCAGTTACAGGTATCCTTGAGAAGTTTACATTCTTGCAAAGTAGCCGTATTATTGCTCACAATTCTGCTGAGGCCTTGCTGGTTAACTGCATGGGTCTCCTGCTTGTAGTCCTTGCTGGTTTTATTATTTTGGCGCTTGTCGCGCCCTGGAATAGCAAAAGTGAGATTCCGCCAGGTGTTCATTTGTACAATATCATTAACCTTGGTTGTAACATGAACAACTTTCGCCACTTATGCTCTTCATAGTCAGTTTGAAAGAAGTCGATTTTTTTCTCATGTTCGCAAGGATGTTATCCGTTATGGGACCATTCAATTTTTTCTTCCGATTTTAGAAAAGCTGGGTTTTACCTTTCAATTGACTTGACTGCAGAAGTAAAAGGAGGTCTAGGGCAAGTTCATACTATACTGTTTACCCTGTACTAGGATTGTCAACCATATACTAATACCCACTCGATAATTCTATCGCAATATATCACACAGTCCTTAATGTGAGGGGCCGGTATAGAAGTCTCACGTATTGCTGAGTGAATGCTCCACAAGATACAGCAAACATGAAACTGCAGACTTAGAAGGACGAAACATTCTGAACAGTATGTCGCAAATGAGATACTCGCAATCTACACGGTTAAGTTAGACGACAGTGAGGGACACATCTTACTGAGTACTCTTGGCGTAAATATAGACAACAGAACATGAAATTGTACTAAATGCTTCACACGATACTGCAAACATGAAACTGCAGAACTTTACGAGCACAAAACATTCTGAACAGTATGTTCTGTCGCAAAATGAGATTCTGGTAAGGGCGCAATACAAACGCTTATACGACTAACTGAAAATAAATAGGGAAATTTATTGATATATCAAACATAACTCAGCATGTATCAGTCTCGGAATATTTACAGAAGTAGCTGAGAAACCAAACCATGCAGCACATTACAGGTTGCTGAAATAAATACAAGCAGTGATCCTTATATGAGACGGTCTCACAAGTGAGACTAATCCAAATCCTTCTATATTTCTCGATTAAATTATAGGGATAATGGATTAGTCTAACAAGTAAAGTCATCTCAATTACAGAACATGTTTTTTTTTTCAACGAAAAACAAGATAAGATTGAAGAGTTTCCATGCAAATCTGAAATTCACAACAAACCCGAGTTTGCAGATACCGAAATCAATGGCGGTAGTGGTAACTATTTACGTTACATGTTTTAAAAAAAAAAAATTCTTGATATAAAAAGTAGGGAAAAAAGACGTTAGAAATAATTGTGTGACCCGTATTTTGACCCAAGACCGGTATAACCTGACCCATATTTTGACCCAACCCGCACGACCCGTTTGACCGGTCTACTGTATAAATAAAAGGGGATTTTAACACCGGTTGCTTGAAGCAAATATATTCTCTGGTAATTTCCGTTCCGTCTCTTTCTCTTCCTTCGTTCTTCTCCTTATTCAAATAATTATTATTCTAATTATTCTAATTATTACTGTTCTGTGGCATAGATTTTTGTTGATTTTTCGACCAATTATTGTAATTCCTTATTAAAATTTCGTGATTTTATTTTGCAGATATGGCGCCGAAGCTTATACACCCCTCTCTCGCCGCACTACGATACTCTGTTTAATTTTACTGCTGGAGCATGAACTCTTTGGCATTTTTGTTTTTTTGATCAATTATTGTAATTCCTGATTCAAATTTCGTGAATTTTGCGCAGATGTGGTCAAGTTTATGTCTGGTAGTCCCAAATCTCTATCCAAAGGGTTACTCTTTCTTACTGGTGGAGCAGTCGTTGGCATTTGTCTGGCGTATGTATTTTTTTTTTAAAATTATTATTATTATATTTATTATTATCCCTTTTTATTATTCACTAATTATTATTATTCTCTTTCGTTTTTTTTTGCAGCCTCCCAGTCTCGATATCAAGACACCTCGACCAGATAAACAGGCAAAAGGAGTTGGATAAGGAGTTGGAGTTGATACTGGCTATGACGATTAAACGTCTTAAAGAAAAGGAAAAGTAGGCTTCTAATTATGTTGTTTCTCTAATCGTACTATCGTCTCGTCTTGTGTTGTTTCTCTAATCGTACAATCGTCTCGTCTTGTGTTTTGGATATTGTGTTTTACTTTAAATAATTGAATATATGTTGTTTCTCTAATCGTACAATCGTCAAATCTCTATCATTTTAGGGTTTTGATTTTGCAAATAATTGATGTTGCTGTCATCGTTGTCGTTAAGCCCCTAATTTTAGTTATGTAGTTATTGAGGAAGATAAGAGCTCAATAATGACTCGATGCTTTTCCATTTGTCTTTCTGAGTTTCGGTTAGCATTGATGGTGCTTACATACTTTTGTGCTGCTTGGTCTAATTTTAAACCTCAAGTATACCTGGCATTTTATTGAGTTTAGCACACGTAGAACTACGCTCGTGGCTGGTGGTGGGGTCTGGTTGTCGAGGGAGGGCCGATTGTTTTTGAAACTGAATGTGTGTGGGAGTGGTGGTGGTTTGTAGCTTACACTTCATTGATGTTTTGATACTTTTCTGTTGCTTGGTCTGATTTTAAACCTCGAGTATACCTGGCATATTTATTGAGTTTAGCCTTGTATACACGATACACGTAGAACTACGCTCGTGGCTAGTGGCGGGGGTCTGGTTGTCGAGGGAGGGCCAATTGTTTTTGAAACTGAATGTGTGGGAGTGGTGGTGGTTTGTAGCTTACCCTTCATTGATGTTTTGATACTTTTCTGTTGCTTGGTCTGATTTTAAACCTTGAGTAAGGTACGAGTTGAGTATACTTGTCATATTTATTTTCGACTGAGCATTGAGTTTAGCCTTGTAGAAATACGCTCCTGATCAAAACAGTAGTGCAACTGTCATTATCAGTACTGCAATGATCGACTGTCGGCATGAGTCTGTTGGAGCTATATATTTTTCTGTATGATCGTTGTGGTTATACGGCCCTCCCTTTTAAGTTCATACATACTCGTGCAATAGCAAGGACTTGATACATTGTGTGGTTGTGGGTCTGGTAACACCACCCTGATTTTACGAGAATCAATATGAACGACCTCACATTAGCTAACCCATCCGCGCAAGTGTTGGCCTCCCGATAAATATGAATGATCTCCCATTGCCCACTAATTATTATTATTCTCAATCGTTTTTTTGCAGCCTCCCAGACGACACTAGACCAGATAAGCAGGCAAAAGGAGTTGGAGTTGATACTGGCTATGGCGGTTGAACGTCTTAAAGATCAAGAAAAGTAGGCTTCTAATTATGCTGTTTCTCTAATCGTACTATCGTCTCGTCTTGTGTTGTGTTGTTTCTCTAATCGTACAATCGTCTCGTCTTTGGTAGTTTTTTTAAATAATTGAACCTATGTTGTTTCTCTAATCGTACAATCATCAAATCTCTATCATTTTAGGGTTTTGATTTTGTAAATAATTGATGTTACTGTCATCGTTGTCGTTAAGCCCCTAAATAATTGAGGAAGATAAGAGCTCAATGATGACTCGATGATTTTCCGTTTGTCTTTCTGAGTTTCGGTTAGCATTGATGGCTCATAGCTTACATACTTTTGTGCTGCTTGGTCTGATTTTAAACCTCGAGCATATTTATTGAGCTTAGCCTTGTATACACGATACAAGTAGAGCTATGCTCGTGGCAATGATCGAATGTCGTCTTGAGTCTGTTGTAGCTATAGATTAGTACACTACAGGGAATTTACGGAATAAATTTTCTGTATGATCGATGTGGTTATACGGCCCTCCCTTTAAGTTCATACTATGCCTGCAATAGCAAGGACTTGACACATTGTGTGGTTGTGGGTCTGTTAACACCACCCTGATTTTATGAGAATCAATATGAACGATCTGACATTAACTAACCCATCTGCGCAAGAGTTGGCCTTCCGATAAATATGAATGATCTCCCATTGCCCATGAAGTATTCCTGGCGCTAATTCATTTTCCTAAATGATTTGCAAATCTGAATTAGATGGGAATGTGCCGCAGGTAGCAGTACGTGTAACCGATGCAAGACCCAACCTTTCCGCGTAAGCAACCAAAGCCCTAACAATGGTTTTCGACCTGTACAAGTAAAGCAACCAAAGCCCTAACAATGAATGAAAGAAAAAGGTTTATAACTTTTGAGCAATTGAGCACTAGCTTTTATTTAAGCCTACCCGGGCCATTTAAGCCTACGCTTGTGTAAAGTATGCGACACAAAGCCGTTGCCCAAACTAAAGACACTAATTAATCGAATTTTAATGAGGCCACCATTAATCACAATAGAAACACTAATGAATTATAATGAATCAGCAGAAATGCAGAATCAGCACACTGCAACTCAATAAAACTCTGTTATCCCACAAATTTTGTACTCCGTTAGTTGCTATTCAAACTGAACAGGCGAGTTTATTGTGTCGTGTAGACATGTTAAAACGGAGAGCAAGCGGGGGATAACATAATATCACACGCTTGTTATCTGTGAAGTTAATCCATAATGTCGCTCAATTGGTGCCATGGTTAAGCTGGAAGACTGGCGATTGGAGACCATTTAAGATTATGGTAACACTTTTACTCCGTATATCATACAACGTATCTACTTATATTCAGTTAGTTTCTCAGTCGAGATAGTCTCACCAATCCCGGTCGAAGCTGCAAGCCTGCAATCACTGCACGAGGAAAAAACTGGCTTAACAGACTCTTCAAAGTTACTGTAGAAAGGAAATATTTTATTGATGTATCAAACATAATTCAGCAGGTATAAGTCTCAGAAGATTTACAGGAATCGCAGAAAAATCAAACCATTAAATACAAGTGTACAAGCAGTGATCCTTATATGAGACCGTCTCGCATGTGAGACTAATCCCAATCCATCTACATTCCTCAATCAAATTATAGGGATAACGTGTATGTCTTACGATGTTATGGTACCCCGGAGTATACAAGCAGTGGACTGCTGGCTTTACGATGTTATGGTACCCTGGGGGCTCAAAGAATAGCAGAGCATCCCTGCATCTGTGGCATGTTTACTTCGGAATGTTCATCTATGTCCTTGCTATTGTTTCTGCAGTTACAGGTATCCTTGAGAAATCTACATTCTTGCAAAGTAGCCGAATCATGCTCACTATTGTGCTGAGGCCTGCATTGTAATCCTTGCTGGCTTTGTTATTTTGGCGCTTGTCGCACCCTTGAATAGCAGAAGTGAGATTCCCAGCATTTCACGGTAAAGATTATGTTTCAACTATGGCCAGTTTCTATCGATGTTCATTTGCACAACATTGTTAACCTTGGTTGTAACTGTTTACCCTTTATTAGGATCGTCAATTCGTCAACCATATACCATACCCACTCGATAATTTTATCGCGAGGACTCATACAGTCCTTAATGTGAAGGGCCGGTATAGAGGTCTCACGTCTTGCTGAGTACTCTCAGCGTACATATAGACAACAGAACATGAAATTCTAGTGAATGCTCCACAAGATACCGCAGACTTACGAGCACAAAATATTCTGAACAGTATGTCTGTCGCAAATGAGATACTGGCAATCTACAAGGTTAAGTAAGACGACAGTGAGGGACACATCTTACTGAGTACTCTTGGCGTAAATATAGATAACAGAACATGAAATTGTACTAAATGCTTCACACGATACTGCAAGCATGAAACTGCAGAACTTACGAGCACAAAACATTCTGAACAGTATGTCCTGTCGCAAAATGAGATTCTGGTAATCTACAAGTAAGACGGGAGTGAAGGACACAATACAAACGCTTATATGACTAACTGAAAATAAATAGGGAAATTTATTGATATATCAAACATAACTCAGCATGTATCCTAAACCATGCAGCACGATACAGGTTGCTGAAATAAATACAAGCAGTTATCCTTATATGAGACGGTCTCACAAGTGAGACTAATCCAAATCCTTCTATATTCCTCGATTAAATTATAGGGATAATGGATTAGTCTAACAAGTAAAGTCATTTCAATTACAGAACATGTTTTTTTTTTCAACGAAAAACAAGATAAGATTGAAGAGTTTCCATGCACATCTGAAATTCACAACAAACCGGAGTTTGCAGATACCGAAATCAATGGCAATAGTGGCCATACCAAGAGTGACCTCCTGGTCCATAGCGGCTTTCTTCATCATCACCTCTGCTATGAATCCACCAAAGGAGATTCGAGAGGGAATCACCATCATCAAACCCCTTCAAGTTTCTAATCTTGTTTAGGGCACTATCTTTATCATACAGCCCCTCCAAGGCGTAAACAAATCCCTTCCAACCTTCACCCACCCCCTCTCGGCTCAACGCCGGCATTGTCCAATTCACAAGATCCTTGACAAATCCGGTATCAGGAAACAAGGACTCAGTGATGGGCATTAAGGGTAAAACTTGAATTCCGAGCCTACATTCTTTCCAGTCGGGTGGGGCAAACCAAAGTCCGCTATCCCTTTTATTAGCCCAAAGAACACCCACCATCTTGTTTTGTCTGCTAAACTCATCCTCATACATACCCTCACCTTCCCTCACATGCCACCAAGTTTGAGCTGCTTGCATCTCCATTGCTGCAAGTGTTGAACCTACAGCAACTAGATGGGTATCCCCATAAGCAAGCCCCATTAAAGCGGCTGAATAGTAACCATTTACCGCCTCACTAGTACTTTCCTGATTCCTCCCATCAGCAAATTCAGTCAGCCCACCAGCCCAAGAGTGAAGTTTATACATGTCGAAACATCTCAACCGGGTGTAACTTGAGTTAGCCCGTTTCCCCAAATTCATAAAATCTGCCATCAATGAATAAGCTTGGGGCCTGTACCTCCTACCCCAGGCAGGATCAATCTTAGCCAATACTGCAATGCCATACAGGAAGTAACCTAAATGGTAATGATGATCATTGAAAACCCCAAACCCGAAATCAGCTCCTGAATCAGTAGCTCCTTGTTTAGTCACTATCCCACCCCATTTCCGATCATACAAAAACCCGTTTCCATTAAAAGTCCCATCTAACCAAGGCTGAATTGCATCCTTCAAGAACTTCCTAACAACAGGAATAGCATCACTATAACACACCTCCTCAGCAATCAAAGCCATCCTAGCAGCTCTAGCAATCAACTTCCCATAAAAATATGATGAAGTCGTAGAAATAGACGCTGCATCCAAACCCGCAACATCCTTACTCAAAGCAGTCACAATCTCATCATATGCATCCTCCCTAACCCCCTTATTAGAATGCCAAGTAATCGAAACAGGATCAGTCCTCAATGACCATGAATCCCCAACAACACCCACAAGCTCCCCATCAATACTCTTATACTTAAATTCATCCAAAACAACGACATTATTCGAGTCATCATTCGACAACAACTTTAAATGCAAAGGATGAGCAAGCATCAACAAATCACCCCAACCCCTCTTCTCAAACTTATAATCCACCCCAAATGGCTTACACAATACTGCATTACCACTAACAGGATAACAAGAACTAAATCTATCAAGAACACCCTCATAATTACCAGCTAAATCGGGTATAACAGCGACCCGAATAATCCCACAAAATGCATCAGAACTTATATTAGACAAATCATGGGTAAAATTAATAGCTGAAGAAGCATAAATTACCCAATTTTGACCATTATTTAACTTAACAACATACTTAGTATTAGTAACATTAGAATTAACAGATAAAATAGCATGAATAGTTGAAATTGTAAAACTAGTTTTACCACATGGAACAACACAGGTAACAAAAGGGCTTCCTCTAACTAAAAAAAACCGTAAATTTACTGCAGGAAAATCAACAGTAACACTAAGATCACTAAAGTTTGAAACTTTATGAGATTGGTGATTTGGGTCATCAGAATTGGATCCAGTAATGGTTAAATCAGGGTTAAAAACTTGGTAAATGAAAGAAGAATTAGCAAACCGAGTTGGGTATGAAAGCGAAAGCGAAGAATTTGAAAGACGGATGAGATATGGGTGGATATATTCAGGTTGATCACCATTTTTTAGCACAAAGTTTTGAAAAAATGAGTTTGTTGGTAATGGTGAAGAGAGTAATTCAGGGGTAAAATGGGAAGAAGGGTCAGGTAATACAGTTGAGTTTGTTTCAGGGAAACGGAATGGTGAAGGGTATGATGGTCTCATTGCTTGTTGTTGTCGTGGTGGTGGTGGTTTTTGGGGTGGAAATAGTGGGAAAAATGGAGGGATGTTATTGTTATTGTTGTATGATGATGAAGAAGAATATGGAGGAAGAGGTTGAATTGGAATAGAACTTGGTTTTTTAAAGGGTCTTTTGATTAATGAAGTTAACTGTCCTTTGGCCTTCTTAAACACCATCGTAAGACGATTTTATACAAGTTTATTGCGGGATGATTTTTCTTAATTATAACTACTTTTATCGGTTATAGGGTTCGGTTTAGATCTGGTATACTCTATGTTATTGTAAATCCGCTTTACACAAGACTAAATGTATTAATTAATGATGTGATTATTAAAGGTAAGTGGGAATAGATTAATGAGTTTGGGGATTGTGGTTAGTTATTATTGCCTTAAGAAGTAAGACATGTAGGAAGGTGGTTGGGAAGGAGGGAAAGTTGACTAATATTTTGGAGGGAGGTGGAAAGGGTAGTTTCAAAGTTATGTTAATAGGTGAATTATGGTAAGGTTTTTTTGTGTGTGAGAAATTGGAATATTGAGGAGTGTAAAATGAGTAAAAGGTTGTTTGAGTTGATGGTGTGAAGTAAGGTATGAATTATAATGGAGGGAGGATTAAACTTGAAAGTAAGGTGAAGTTTTCTAATGTGTTTTAGACTTTTAGTTACGGTTGTTTACTGGTTGAGCTGGAATCGTCGTGGATTATGGTTGGATCATGTAATTTTTGTAAAGGAGTGAGTAAGGCTAGGTTGGCTTGCGCTTGACCCTAACCTAACATGGAAGATGTTTGAGGGTGAGAGGGTGAGAACATATTTGTTTTTACAGTTTTAAAGATAAAAGGTGGGAATGATGACGAGTCGAGGTCCGGCCCGGGTTGGGGCTGGGCTGGTTGAAACTGGGTCAGATCAGGCAAGGTCAACCTTGACTCAACCCCGATTAGGGCAAGTTCAAATTAAGTAAGGGGCCGGTTTAAGCGCGATCAGGCAACAGTAAGTAAAAGTGATCTGATGACCGAGTGAGGGCTCGTGATTCAAAAAAATAGTTTAACAATTTCGGCTAATTGAAAATCTTTTAACATGAAGCCTTAACAAAAATATTAAATTATAGAAATTTACTAATATGATTGCATAGCAAATGTACCTTGATATGTACATTTAGAAGTCGTTATTTTGAAGGTTATTAAATCAATTTGAGAATAAACAAACTCATGAAGCTATTGAGAGAACAATTTGTCATACTTTTTTAAGTATTTTATCGTATCTCTTTTACTATTATAACTCAAAATGTCTCTTCTAAAAGCACATGTTTTCATAACAATCGTACCTATTTTATCAAATATTGTAGCAATATTTATTAGTACCACTTCTTATAGTCTATGTACCCTTTTTATTATTTTTAGTACCATAATTCCTTCAATTTATAATTGGTCTCTCAATAAATTTATTAAAAAACCGTCTCACAGAAGAGCTACTATTTTCGCAATGTCATGACTCAGGAGTCATTTGATTTAACATTGATAATAACTATAACATAGCATAGTTTAGAAGTCGTTTTGAAATAGATAACTAAGCAATTCGATAACTTTGCTAACACATCAGTGAGTGTGTTGCTCGTATATAACACTTGAATTGTGTGGTTGATTCGAATTACATCAAATGCTCAAGCTTGTAAAGTCTTTGCTTTTAAAAGCTCCTAAGGTCTTCTTACGCAGTTAGTCTTGTTTTAGACGAGTTTTTTTTTGGTCTGAAATAATAAAACGGGATTTTGTAACCATTTTATAATTAAATGTGACCACTATTAAATAAACAAGTTACCATAAGCAGTAACACTGCATGTGCATGTACCATTATGGTTACATTTAATCATAAAATGGTCACATATGTTCGTCTGAAAAATAAGACGAAAAGTGTTTGTCTAAAACAAAAATTTGTGCTTCTTACGTGCTTAACATGAAGAATTTATTGTCATATGTAATAGTGTTCAACGAGATCTTTATGAAATATTTCCCTTACGAAATCCCTGGCATAACAATCTACTCGAGACGATCTTATTCAACCCCTAAAAGCCTATATTAGCTTCCTCCGAAAAATCTAACATAAAAATCTACTCGACACGATCTTATTCAACCTTTAAAAGCTTAAATTAGCGTATACACGATACATCATATTCAAAAAATATTCCAACTTCACCTATCATCCTTTAGCAATAGATAAGCACCAATGCACACAATCGTTAGCCCATTTTCCATTGTATTTAGTCGGGCACCCATATTTGAACGGGTGCCCGCTCGGCCTCATCAACATGAATCGGAACATATTCTTGAGTTAAAACTTTACCGCTGTGTTGATGGGCCAACTTTTGGGCCTCTTTATACTCTTCAAGTTGGGCTGTAAAAATATCCACGTTCCACCTTCCAAATTAACTTCACTATTAAGGGTTCAGTAACTCTCCTATAGGACCGTCCTATAACATAGGACGGACCCAATAGAAGATAGGAGCCCAATAAAAAGAGGTTTTATAAACTGAAGCATAAAATAACCCAATACCCAATATCATTTACTTCATAGTCACTGGACTCACTGCAATCAAACCCCCAAACCACCCACAACTCCCATCAACGTTGCTATCGCTAACTTCTGTTTGCTGCATTGCGTCTGCACCCACGACATCACCACCACCGCTTAATCTGCCGCCTCTACGATCTACATCCTCATCACCTTCGTTCGCTATTGTCATTTCGTTCGCAATTCGCCATTGTTGCGGTTGTCGCGATTGTCATCTTCGTTTACAGTTGTTCCCAATTCACTATCCTCATCACTACCTGGTTTGTATTGATTTTAAAATTAAATTTCAATACTATTTTAACATATTGTTTTAATTTAAATACTTGTGTTTTTATATTGAGAACTTTACCTTTTGTTTTCAAGTGAAAATCATGGTTTGTAGAGAACCTTCAACTTTAGGTTGAAAACATGGTTTTTAATTATTTTAAAATCTGCACAAAGCTTGAAATTTAAAGAGTTTAATCTTTGAAACTCATGATTTTTTCTTGAAAATTCAAAATATTATAATGAAAACTTCAGTTCTTTATATTTAAAAGTTCTAC
>JAOWBH010000013.1:432544-450136 GCA_028566215.1 Silene coronaria
GAAATCAAAATGAAGTGAAATAATGATGATTGGAGAGGTTGATTAAAATAATGAAATTGGGAATTTTGAATTTTAAAAGGGGGAATAATTGAAGGAAGATAGGGATTGATAGGGAAGAACAAATGCCGTGTAGTTAATCTCCCTTTCTTCTCCCTGCTCTTCTTCTCTCTTTAATGGAATCTCTGCGTTTTCTTCTTCCTTTTTTTTTTTTTTTTTTTTTGTTGTTGTTTAGATTCGAGGTGGTAATCGCCATCGGGTCACTCGAGTCGGTTTGAACTTATGGCCTATGGGTCTGGTCAAGAGGGTCGTGTCATATCGGCTTGGGTAGTGTCAGGTCAGTTACGGTTCATGAGAGGTCATTGTCAGTTACTCGGGCTGAGTCATACTCGGGTAACAAGTCTGGTCGAACTCAGTTCAAGTCACTGCCGAATCTAGTTATAAGCTTAGAACAAATTAGTATTAAGCTTAGAAAATGAAGATATAATATCAATTTGGTCTTATTCGGGCCATTTTTAAGCTACTAAATTTGTCATCTGATAGAATCTAATTGAGTTAATATCAGGTCATGGGTGGGTTCGAGACGGTTTGTGTTGGGACAAGTAAGGTAATTTTTGGGTTGTTGGCATGACTTGAGTCAGGTCGGTCTCGGTTCACCAAAACATCAATTCTAACGGGTTGGGTTTCAAGTTCTTCGAACCAAGGTCATACCAACTCTACAGTTCTATAGTTAAATTAGGCAAAAGTTTGCTATTCCCCTAGCCATTCACTTTTTTGTCTTATCCATGTATTTGACAAATTTTATTGTTTAAAACGAACAATAATGTGTTTTGTGAATGGAGCCACAAAAGAAAATGATGATTTAAAACTCACTATGGGTAGATTTGGAGTGATCCACCGAGTTAGGCTGTGTTTGGTAAAACTAGCTGAAAAACTAGTTGAAACCTGAAAAAATAACTGAAAACTAAAAAGGTAGGTAACCTGATAAGGTAACCGAAAAGGTACCTGATTTTTATAAAAACTGTTTGGTAAACTAGCTGAAAAGATCAGTGATATTTGTCAAATGACTTAAAGAACATGCTTTAATATAATTTCTAAATTGAAGGGCAAAAAGGGTAGGGTAAGTAAAAATAAAACAGTTACCTGAAATCTAAAATGCTACCCTATGTAGCATTTCATTTCAGTAGCTTATTTAGACAAATAAGCTACTTGCCAAACACGGCCAAAAGAATAAGCTACCTGATATTTTTGATAAAAAAACTACTTTTGTCAACACAGGTACCTGAAATGGCATGCCAAACAGAGCCTTAGCACGGTTCAACACGAAGTAAGATTGGGTATGGTGCAGTCAGAATGTGGGTTAACCTACTGATGAAGCTCGTCATTGTCAGCAAGGCCATTTCCGACCTTACAGTCGTGACCTTGGTTCCAAACCGGTCAGATATAGAAACTGCCTTGTAAGTTGGCAGTCGTAGGAAAGATGCCGAGATACAACCCAAGGAAGCAAAAATGAGAACCAAAAGACCCTTGGGTTTCAAACCTGTCAATATCAGAACTGCCAGTTCCACCCTTACAGTCATGAGCGGTGAGTCCGGTGACCATCGTTTCAAACCCGTCAAATATTAAAACTGCCTTATGATTTGGCAGTCGCAGCAAAACACAAAGCAGCAAGCAAAAAAATGACAACCATAAGAGCTAAAGCCTAATCTAGAAGGCAAATATTGCATTACCAGCATTACATTCCAACAGTCAGCAGTGTACTAAATCTAGCATCTTAACATAATATATTTGCGTTCAGTTTCTAATCCTCAGTACCCATCTCAGTATAATTGACAGTCCCTAGTGACAAGCGACTACTATATCAACATCACAGCTTAGACTAACAATTCTAAACCCGTTTTCCCCATATTTACTCCACTTCACCAACCGCCACCTGAATACATGAGATTTTGTGTATTTACAAAATAAACCCGAAACACTAGCTTTACATTGGAGGGAACCCAAAATTCTGATACCCAAATGGACCTCCTTGGGCAGCTCCGTACTGAGGCGACCCGCCCATTTGATGCAATGTCGGATGTTGAGAGTTTGAGTTTCCACCAGGTGGTGGAATCCAGCTCTGTTCAACTGCTGGTCGTACACCCGATTTGTCGTCCACGGTGGTGATGTCATGGATGCTCGATCTCTTCCTCTCTTTCTTCCCTGAGTTTTGCCGAAGGTAGTACTTCTGTGCATGGCTAGCTACCTGGGTTGGTGTTCTTGTTACCACCACGTTCCTCGAGATGCTCCTCCAATCACCCTTGCCGTATTTCTCCAGTCCGATAAGGAAAAGCCTGTTATACATGAAATTGAATTAGGAAAGAAATCAAATGACGTGGCTGGAACAGCACGGCAACGCTATCGATGTCAATGAAGCAATCTACTGTCAAATGTCAGTTGACTAATAATTATATGAAGGGCAAAACAGAGGTTAACAATCATAGTTTCTGAAAATATGTATTTGGAACACCATTTTCTATCCAAAATACGATTCTCATCCAGGACGGTACCATGAGGTTAACCCGTATTATGACTTGGGTTGGTCTCACATAATATTATGAAATACGGAGTATAATTATTAATACTCCGTATTAGATACCTCCTGAGACTAAATGCCAAAAAATAGTCAGGAGAACCCCAATATTCTTTAACGATTATGTCCCTCAAACCATACAAGGCACAAGTATCTCACCGTCTCCACATACAAATTTAAAATATACGGAGCATATTTTTCTTACCTACCAGCAAAATACAACAAAAGTTAGGTATACACATCCCAGATTAAGCCAGCTAATACTGCATTAGGTTGGTCAGATACTGAAATAAACCAGTTAAAAAACTGTCTGGCCAGACAACCATACATGCTAATTATATATACAATATGCCCAGCCACGTAAAGTAAGGTCATTTCTGGCCTAGACTATACCCCTTAGTTTACAACCAATCATTTCCAACCAAACTTCCGCCAAATTGTCTACACAACAACTACTAGTATCCAACAAAAATCCAGCAACATCACCAGCTCAAATACATTGTAGTTATGTACACTAAACCGAAGAATCGACGCATACTCCAAACCCAAGGGGGTTTCAAAGGGGAAAACCCGGGGTTCAACCCGTCAACATAACATAATCAACATCACTAGTCCACATCCCACAAAAATACGCTTCAATCTAACTATGTCCAACACGGAACACTTGGACATTGGTATGAGTTTCAAATTGGTCCTCGGTTACCAAGTTTATAGAAAAAGTACACAAAAACAATATTTCATTAACTTGGAAAGGCTTTATTATTATTATTGTACCAAGTTGAGCTCAATGTAGGAATTAAGCACATGCAACATCTTCAAGTTTAGTAAGGGAAAAGAAGGATGAAACAATTTGCAAACACGAAAAGCTAACCAATACAATACTCTGTAAATTACAATTTCCATAATGATTATTGTGGCAACATACTTTCTTAGAGAAGACTGGTATGGTGACACTGACGCGTAATGTATTTGTAGCGTTTGGGGTTAAAATTTACCCAAAAACCTCGAAACATCATTCTATCTATCTCACCAACAGCCAAAACCCAAAACCACCCCACAACATTATGTCCCAAAACGTTTAATCTCAACTTAATCCGTTAATTCGTTTTATTCATCAAAAATCCAATCAATCGCAAAGAAAAAATAGGAAACTAATGATAAAATTACATTTTCATCACTCACTTCTAGCACAATTTAACACCTTTGTTCAATTACCAACATAATCAAACATTGGAACTATTATCCAAAATTAACTCATTTAAATCACAAAATCAAACCCGTAATGTCAACATAAACACAAAATCACATGCAACAAAAGAGCCATACAAACACCTCCTAAAACAACACAATAATCTTATTGCGTGGGACGGTCCTATTATATACATACTTCCTCCAACCCATTTTTATTGTTCCATTTCCCTCAAAATTTATCCCAAAATTATCGCCCCTTTTCTAAATTTAGTAAGAAAAAAATGTGATCATCCAATATTGACCCTACATAATTGACTACCACCATCTCCATTTTACAATAATATTGTCCTAAATCTCTTTAATACAAGGGGTCGACTGTCGAGTACCTATTTTATCCATTGTCCTTAAATCCCCCCAGAATAAACAGGGCTTACTAAAATTGTGAAGGAGCGATATAAAAAATTACCCACTCCGTCTCAATCATTTGTTTTTCTCTGATTAAAATATCTCACGGATAATAATAAGAAAAGGTAGACAAATGATTGAGACGGAAGGAGTAATAATAAAAGACCGTCGCAACAACCTTACCTCGGTACCTCAAGCATTCCACATAAATAAAACGTCTTCCAAACAAGTCAAAATAAAAATTGCGTCGAGAATTACATGGAATTAATACAATACCTGTGTTCCTCTTCAGTCCAAGGAGTACCCTTTTTACGCTCAGCATCACTACTATGTTTATTACCACCACAATTATTACCGCCACCGCCGCCGTTACTACCCTTATTACTATTACTGTTACTATTACCCCCAAAATTAATCTGATTAGAGCGGTTCACAGACTCATCAACCCAAAACGAAACCTCGTCAGAATAACTAGGCGGTTCAACCCGACCCGAATCAATCTGATCAACATCATGTAATAAATCAAGATAATGCGCCTTAACATCTTCAGACGACCTCCCAGGCACATGACCAGCAATTTTATTCCATTTTAAATCATCATCGTTTTCTTCAGAAGAAAATATTACTAAAGCTTCTTCGAATAGTTTGTCCTCGGCTCTTGTCCACTTGCTTATTTCGCCACCTATCATTACCCCGGAAATTGAAATTGAACCGAATGACTCGATTTATTAAATTAAGTTATGTGAATTGGGGATTTTGGATAAAAGTAAAGAGGAATGGAGAGGGTTTAATTGGGGTATTTATAAGGGGAATGGGGGGTGTGGGTTGTTTATGTGTGCGTGTCTTGGTACAATGGTGCGGAAATGAGGTGTTATGGGTAATTTTGGGGGATTAGGGGTTGGATTTTTATGTATGTTTTGTCACGGTTTTGGACTTTTTTGGGTGATTTTCAACACGTTTTTGGCTTTTTTGCTTTTTTGCTTTTTTGGGGGAGAAGGGGGTGTGTTGTTATTTTAATTTGATGATGCTTAGCTAGGATGAGGTCAGAATTAAGATTGTAAGAAATCTAATGTAAAGAAAATGCTAGGATTTGTGGACTTGTGGCACGGATCCGTAACTCCGTCTCGAGTTTTTCGGGTAGTGGACGAAGAATGTTGGCTCGTCAAGAGACATGCAGTAACAGATTCGTAAGTTAGGATTTTCGAATGACGGTTTTTTGTTTTATTAAATTATAGATATCTAAAATGTAATCAATTTTAAAAAAAAAAAAATTGACCAATTTCGATTTCTGGTCTATGATTTATGCTCAATTGAAAAGCTTAAGAACGGTAAAAAGAATATGTTCCATGTGTACAAACTTAAAAAGTTAGATACCGCATGCAAAATGACATACTTTAGGGGTATCATGTAAATTTTCCGAAAATATATATATGGAGGCAAGTGTTATAAACAGTCGCCTTTTCATTATTTACATTCTAAAACAAAATAAGCATCTAAAAAACTCTTGTCCCATTTTTATTGCAATTATCTAGCTTGCGACCCAAAGGTGGTATGACAAGAAGCCGAGTTGATAGGTAGGTCGTGTGACTCTTTGTACAACATATTAGCATGCTAACTAAACTTGAAACGAACCGATTTAAGGGTGGTTAGCCACCGAGACTGTTTAGTTATCGACTGCTCGACATAATACAACAAAAATCCACTTTTTTAGTCAAAGATAATATTAAGAAAATACATTGTAAAAATATTTGGATAATTTAGAATCCAAGCTGTCAAAGAGGTGTAATTGTGTAACAAAAAAGGAAATAAGCAAGTAGACTTTGCGAGGTAATCTCATATGTCTTCTTAAATTATTTATTTGCTTTTATAATTTTTTAATATAATCCCCCTTGACCCTTACTATTTGTTTCAAACTTGCAATGGAGATTTAAAAAGGTCTTGAAAAATCTTGAACTAAGTGGTGTACATGATCAAAATTAACACGAAAGTGAGAACTTAAATATTCTTAGAAAAAAGTGTGTATTTTTTCAAACAAAGATATTCAGTTGACTATTAGACCATCCCCAAACAAGGGTCATGACCTTGTTTGGGTCATCCTAATCCTTGATTAATTTGCCAATTAGCATGACCTCTTTACCAATTAGCATGACCTCTTTGCCAAAGAGGTCAATTTGTGATATCTTCTTCACCTTATTGACCTAATTGGTGACCTTATAGGTGTCACCCCATAATTGGTTAAACACAAAAAGATGTAAAATCCCAAAATGTGTAAGGTACTAAAGGTGTAGTAAAATGATTGGGTTGATGACCTAGGTCGTGACTTTCTGCTTGGGGGGTGAAAGTGGGTCAAAATTAATAAGGTGGGATTAAGAGTAAAACGAGGTCTCGTGACCTTATTTGCGTGACCCTTGCTTGTGGATGGTCTAATAAATGAAGAGGTAACATTTTAACTCTTCCGACTACCCACTCACCTTTTATTTCACAATGATATGGTTGATTTAGTT
The DNA here is from genome assembly GCA_028566215.1 of Silene coronaria. Lineage (NCBI taxonomy): Eukaryota > Viridiplantae > Streptophyta > Magnoliopsida > Caryophyllales > Caryophyllaceae > Silene > Silene coronaria. Next base: position 439,214 of record JAOWBH010000013.1, read on the forward strand.
CTGTGTTCTCTGAACGATGTTAATTAGGGGTGGAGTTTTTTTTACCATTGTCATGTCCATTAAATTTGATTCGTCCGGAAGTATAAAATAAGTAGATACGAATGATACATTTTTAGAAATATACAAACACCTTATATGTAAACACGTTTTATCGTTGAGCCAAAAAAAATTAACTCAATCCAAGAAATTACATGAGCTTCACTGCCAATATTATTTGGACATTTATTTCCTCTAAAGTCAACAAGTATAAATAATCCTAGTCTGAGTGTTGGTTTTCTTTCTTTTAGACACTAAAATTAAAGAAATGAATTTGAATCACACAATACACCCTACTCCACATGAAATTGAATTTGAACCACACACAACTTACCAAAAAAGAAAAGAGAAACCAACACCCGACTAGCATGAAAATGGAAAGAGGAACCAACTTTTTCACCATACATACATATGACCTAGTACCGGTCAAACATATACTCCCTCCATTCAACTCCACACTACCATTATCTATTTTGCACACTATTCACAAATCAACATTCAATTTCAATTTTCTCTCAACACATAAGTGAAAATATATTCATGTGGGATCTTGTTTTATTCGTCTTTACGAGTATAATAAAAATATCTAACTTTTATAATTTTTGCAAATACGTAACTAATGATCTTTATCGCGTAAAACACGCGTTGGCAAACGTGAAAAAAGAAAGTGGTAGCGTGGAGTTGAATGGAGGGAGTACTACATTAAACTGTATGTTCTTGTAGTGTTAGGTAATGGTGGGACAATGCACTCCTCTACACATTTCATCATATGTAATCCATAAACAGTCTCTCCGTGTCCTCAAGACATGGGTGGTGTATGGGTGAGTTTGGAACGTCACTCCTATTCTTCCATAAATGCCAATCTTTGAGGTTCAGAGGTACTAATGCTGTTGAATAAACTTTAAGTTGGTGTTCTATTGTGAAGTAGATCTAGCAACAAAATTCTCAACACAGTTATCATTGCTGTCCTACAAAACTGCCTGTGTAGAACATGGAATAAGTTGCGTAATTATCCCTACGCAGGCACTGCGCTATTGTTTGTTGAAATTGCAGTGTGAAATTTGCTCTTCGTTTATTTGAGATGAGTTGAGCATATGTAAACAGCATTTTATAATCGAAAATGCATCGAGGTTCTTATGAAACAGCACTATAATTTTGTAACGTCTGTTGAATCTGGGCAATTGTTGGCTACCAATTTTGGATATATTGTGATCTTAGGTGGATGTTTATGTAAATCGCTCTTATATCGCCCTTTTCTTATTTTCTTTACATAAGGCCCCTTAAAGTATGCTTCACAAATCATTTATCAGCCTTTTTTTTTTCTCAGTCCGATCTTTTGGAACGGAGGGCCGCAGAAAGGATGGTCCACAAGTCCCGGCAATTGACAAAGTGTATGAATATATAGTATTTAGAGGAAGCGACATTAAGGTAAATTGGGCTCTTGCCAGATGCTTTTTTAGTAGCTCTATTTTTGTTTTATTCCCAAATCCCAATGGAGCCAAATACTGTTTTTGTATTTTCTGGTGCTAGGTTATTATAGACTTAAGCAAAATGATTCACTAAACTGGCCGCATTTCTTTTCATTATAAAGTACTCTGTAGCAATAATTTGATACAATTCTCATCCCAATTTTTACACTGAGTCATGTGAAAATCAGCTCTCTGTGCTGTAAGGCAAGAGCAAGGCAGGTAAGGCTGCGGCCATGCTACCCCTCTTACTCTTCTATTTTCGAGTGACTGTGATTCCCTTGAGGCACTCTGTTTATGTTGTTGATGTATGCTTTAAGGTTTTTCATCATTGTTTCTGTTTTTGATACTTCTTGTTTCCTAAACGCTTGCATAAGCAGCAAATCTTATCATTCAATTACGCTGTGATTTCTGTAGTTATCAGTGGACAGGTGATACCATCGTAGTTTTGGTATAATTTGAAATGAGATAGTGTTTACAGAAAGGTAGCAGGATTCATTTTTTTTATCTGTTTGACAGGATTTGCAGGTCAAATCTTCTCCACCTGCTCAGCCAGCTCCTTCTGTTCATAATGATCCGGCCATCATACAGGTAGATGAATCTAAACTTGTAGTTGTTATATTGCTGCAAGGCATTCTATGTTCAATTAAGGAGAAATGTCGGTGAAAAATGACGTTGAAACTGTACCTTGGGGTTGTGTTAAGTATAAGACATTAAGACAAGAAATCGAGAGTATGTTTGATTATTGGTCATTACCTAATTATACATGTCTACGCTCATCTCGTTTCTAGTGCATTGTATGGGCTACTCAGTTCTAGGGTGTGGGTGGTTTATCTGGTTTCTTTGCGGGCTAAAGGAACTGCTTTTCACTGGTGGATTTTTTTTTTTTTAATTTTTTTTTTTTTTTATAGTTCCGCCATCAATTCTGTCAGCACATTAATATGGTTGCTAAAAATGACCGAGTGTATAGAGGTGAACTTATCACCTTGGGTTTTATGATTTGTGAGGGAAATTTTGACATGTGGGAAGAATTGAGTGGAGTGGACGGACAAATTTTCTTGGCATTCGTGTTCATCCTTTGAATGGTTAGGCTAGAGTGCCAAACCCACAATCCTTTTTTTTTTTTTAACTTCAGTTCTATTTAAGTTTTCATCTGAAGTCTTCACTTAAATCAAGCTTTAGTTTATGCATATGCCGTCACTAACTTTTCTTCTTTGCACTTGGGTTCTCCTAGTCTCACTTTACCCCTCCAACTGCACCTTCAAGCTTGCCTACTGCTCCAACAGCTGCAACTCAGACTCAGGCTCAGACTGGTGGGTCTTTATCAGATTTCAGTACCCAAAATCCACAACCTGGAATTCCTAGAACTGCTTATCATAATATCACACCCTTGTATCAGCCTGGAGCGAATTTGGCTTCTTGGAATCCACCACCTCCACCGACATCTAATAATGGCGGTCTCTCAGTTCCTACGTATTGGCCAGGATATTATGGACCGTCTCCTTCTGTCCAGTCACAACAACAGTCATTGCTTCAACCTGTTCAAGGTTTGCCTATGCAACCCTCCTTGCAGCCATCTTTAGCACATCAATCAATTAATCATCCAAACATGAACCCATCTTTTCCAACTGGAGCATCCAACATTTCAGCTTCACAATCTTTGGACTTTCCCCCTCCGCTGCTACAACCTATTGTCAACAGTTCTATAAGTACGTCGTCAACTGTGCATCCAGTTCAGTCTTCTGCATTAACCGCGGCTCCGTCAAATATGATGCCTTCCAAGCCACCTGCTCAAGTTGTGCCAACTGTATCTCAGAGTTCTACCCCACCGTTGGTGTCATCTGCATTATCTAATATGTTGGAAAAGAGCACCGTGCCAACATTGATCCCTAATCAGCCTAAATCAATTTCTAGTTCATCAGTACCCTTCAACAACTTGTCTGAGTCTCTCTCTTCTGTCGGCGGGACATCCAGTTCACCTGCGCTGGTGACTCCAGGTCAATTTTTACATCCTGGACCCACCATTTCTCCAACTCCACAGATAGCGCAGAAGGATGTTGAAGTGATCCAGATTCCGTCGTTGGGTTCCACACCACAACCCCCAGCTGGAGTACCTGTGACTGCTGCACCAGTACCAGTGTCTAAAGAAACTCAGGCGCCACTTTTGCCTCTTCCATCAGCTGTAAATTCAAAGGTTAATATCTTATGTTTAGTTATATTGTCTGTTTTTGTGCCTTGATTACTTTATCAGTTTACATATCCCCCTACCAAAGGAATGATTGACTGGGAGTTGCATCCCGTTTTGTGTTAACCATGTAAATTTGCTACGAGTAATGTAAATTGCTGACACATCTCTTTTTGTTAGATGAATGGAGTTTCTTCTCACGCTCGGTATCCCAATCGTGGTGGACGTGGGAGAGGAAGAGGAAATGAGGTAATGTGTAGCTCCTTTTTAAATTGTTTTCTGTTAGGAGTACGACTAGAATAATCTTGGTCGTTCTAAGGTGATCTATAACTACTTCTGGAGAATAAATGTGAAGAAGTATTACCTTATGGGTGTTATTTATGGTAAGCTAGTGTTTTCCATTTGTTAAATTGTTTTTTTTTTTTTTTTTTGTGGACACTGAAGTGTACTGCTAAACTGTACATAATCCGTCGAGTTGTTGGATATACATATGTTGACTTTACTCGATTTGCGTACTGCCGTACTGTGTAGATGGTTGTTGGTTTTGGTTTGGGCATTGTATTTATTCGCCGACCAAGGTGGAGTTTTCTTCTCTCCCCTCCATGAAACATGGCCAAACACCCAACTCATCATAAATCCTTCCGCTAATATGTGGGAAAAAGAAAGAAAGATTCATAGAGATTCTGTAGGTTAGTTTCATTTTTTATGTTCGTATGCAGTTTTCTCGCGCGGCACCCAACTACACCGAAGACTTTGATTTTGAGGCAATGAATGAGAGATTCAAAAAAGATGAGGTCTGGGGACACCTGGGTAAAAGTATTAGTCAGACAGATGATGGACTGAATTTACAAGATGAATATAATGTTGATCCTTTAGCAGCCGATAAAAAGGTAAGGTCTTTGTTTTATTAGCGTGATATTATCGTCTTTTATCTTCTTTGATCTATACCTTTTGATTCCTTGTGTGACTTGAGTGAGCAGCCCGTTTATAAGAAGGACGACTTTTTTGATACCTTGTCCTGCAATGCTCTTGATCGTGAATCTCGTAATGGAAGGCCTCGATTTTCTGAACAAATGAGGCTAGATACAGAGGTAATATACTTTTGCTTTGTTGGTAGTTTGTTGATAGAAACTGTTTAAATGCACGATAGTTATGCAGTAGTTGACGAGTTGTCAATATCAGCTGTGGTGTTGGTTATGTGTGAGTATTTTCCACTAGTGACTAGTGAGTGTAGTGACAGGCAACAGTCCTTGGTAGGGGTGATAAAGAGATGAGACAGTTCACGAGCAACTCGAGTGGTCAAAGCTGGGCTTGTGTGAGCTCGGCTCGGGCTGGGGTTCGGCTCGAGAGCTTAACGAGTCAAGTCGAGCTAAAGTTGGCTCGGCTTGGAAAGCTCGCGAGCGGCTCCTGTGTGATTAACTAAAATATTGGTCATATTTTATAGAAAATATTTTATCATTATTATATCTTTGTATTGCACATATCGAATATTTCATTGGTTTGCCAAACATTAACCTTTGAGCCTTGTAATCGAAAATATTGTAAGTAAAAAACGAAAATTTAACAACTATATATACGCTCGAATTGATCTCGAGTTTGAACAAGCCGAGCAAGGCTAAGCTCGAACTCGGTTCAGCTCGTTATCACCCTTAGTCCTTGGGTACAGTCTTAGGGCACAAATTCTAAATTTGCAATTTTTGTGCTTCTTGAACAGCGAAGGCCCCCCTACTGAGTACTGACTATGAATTTGGGATTGGACTTGATTTCTTCTTAACGCATTGGATGGGTCTATTTTAAGTTTAAAATTATTTTGTCGGGTTCTGTTTTATGACAAAATTTTCTTCATTGATGTAGACTTTCGGCGACTTCTCAAGAAATCGGGGATTCCGAGGTGGGCGTGGACCAGTTCGTGGTGGACGTTCACGAGGCGGTTATCATGGAAGGGGCTATGGCTATGGTGGAAGGGGGCGAGGCCAGAATGTGTACCGAGCCATCTAGTTGGGCTCTTTTATGGGGTTAAAACTAGGTTTGCCAGCCGGTATTGTAGTCATAGGCTTTTGCTTGTTTTATGCACCTACCCTAAGACTGCAAGTTTGAAGGCTGGCAAAAGGTAGTATATTATGGTCGATATCTCGTGTGGGCAATTGAAGGAATATTGTATGTACAGACAATAGCTTGTCAAGGTGGCAATAAACTCCCAAAAGCCCCTCGACTAAAGAGCACGAGATCGGTGTTATTGATGTCGTGTTGAGAATAACAGACCAGTGACATAAGTAGATTATGGGTTGTCAGTGTCATGTATTTTGGTGTTTTAGGTGGGTTCCGTTAGCTTGTGGCAGAAGTTGATGGTGAATTGGTGGTGTATTTGGGAGCTTTTGGAACTCGTTTATGTACCTGTAGAATAAGTATTAAGTTATGGAGAAGCAGACTTTGTGACTTGTATGTTTCTCAGCTGCATTCATGATTTAGTTATTATGAATCCGTCAAGAGCTATTTACAGTGGTTTCTTATAAAATACGCATTTTGCTAAATATTCTCGTATTGATAGCACTCCTTGGTTTGCGGGTGCCTTAAATTGTCGATGTTATGCTATAATAGTATGAGTAGTATTTACCTGAGTGATCATGTTAGTAAGCCATGGAAGTTGCTTTTTATTTGCTAAGCATTAACATTAATACCAACGGAACACAATTAGTTAATTGTAGTCCTATAGTAGCAGATTAACCAGTTTTCATGGTTTAAGTAATTGAGTAAGGAGATCTACTAATTACTAAAACCATCCTCGGATTGCCTTCCGTGTTGTAAAATTCGTTGGACGTCACTGGTTTGAATCCACATAGCAATGCTTTTAAGATCTTTAGAAAACCGCTGGGTTTTTTTTGGCTTAACTTTAGCTTATTTCAGTTTATCCCAACTCTATTATGTTTAGTTTCATTCATCTCTTCACAAATGAACTCTTACTTCCTCTATTCAGTCCAACTCAATTTAACTCCACTCAATTCAGCCGAAAAGAACAGTTAAAAACAAGTGATATTTTCAGTAGATAATTGAACTTGGAATTTCTCACCAGATGCTACCGACCTTCTCTTTTTGACTTTCTCTCCAACCTTTTCCCTTCACCCTCTCATAACCGACTAAATTAATATATATCGGGTGGGGTCATAAGACAAGTAAATTAACCAAAATTAATGATATTTTAATCGGTTGTGAGAGGAGAAGGTAGAAGAGAAGGTAAATAGTATTTCTCTTCCGAGTTATTCAATTTTGACTTCGAATTAATTTTAGACAGAGTTGGATGGAAATGTGATTTCATATCGTGGGGAAGTCATTCCCTAAACACAATCCCAATTTCTTCAATACTATAGTAATAATCCGCCATTAATCTTCATTACAACATTCAGTGACATTCACTCTTCTTCAAGATCAATTCTTTTTAGTTTTTATAATTCACTCAAAGCCCATCTTTGATATGTTTTCATAGCAATTGCATCTTCACTTTTATTCAACATTAATCACTCTTTAACACTAAAGTAAGAATCTTTATTGCCTGATCACATCTCTATTTAACAACACAAAACCCCACAATTTCTCTGTAAAAAAACTGCTTCTGGGTTGGCTTTAGATCATAAACATGGTGGTTCCAGTGGTTAGATTTCCAATTTATACAGTGATTAGGTTAATTGGGATTACAGTAGCTCTTCTTGTTTTAACATGGAATATTCATTTTAGAGGTGGTTTGGCTCTCATCTCTGATAACAAAGCTCTCATCTTTAATGTAATTTTCTCTTCTTTCTCTCTGTTTATTCTGGTATTTCCATTTTTATATGCTTTACATCCGAGCCCCCTTACCCCGCAATTTGCAGAAGCCATTGAAGCACTCGGGTAATGCTGTTTTTATATATTGAACCTTTGTATTTGGATGTTACATTATGGGTAGGAATATATATTTTGAATAATACTATAATAGTCATTTTAAATGAATTCCTCTTGCATTTTGGAAGGTAATCTGATGGAATGGATATGATACTGTAGCTCAGCAGGTGATATAAGATTTAGTCTTTTGGCTGAATGTTCAATTCAGCTTCTCGGATTGATTGATCTTAACCTTGTTTGGCTCTAAAATCTGAATAGATTGCATTTTGTTCCAGTTGACTTGCATATTCAATGTGGTTTTCTTATTTGTTTGCAGCCTTTAAAATGTTTGAGGGATTGTTATATATGGGGTTGACTCTTCCATATCTTTCAGACCTCGCATTGATGCTCTCGTACAATGATTCATGTTCACGACCCCAAATTATTAGGCGGTGGTAGTCGTTATTGTTTGAATTTTCGTTTTTTTTTTTTTTTTTTTTTTTTTTTTTTGTTATGTGCTTGTGTCTGATGTGATCCAGGTCACTTTATTGGTCATACTGTTTCCCATGTCGGTAAGGAAGTTATTTTGGTATGCTTGCTTCACCACGGAGTGATTTAGCATAAGGTGAATTAGTTGATCTACCAAAATTTCCGAGGTGTTTGGATTAAAGGATTTGGAGGAAGAGGAAGGGGAGGGAAAGGAGACAAATTCCATATTTGGTTTACAAATGATACAAGGGAACTGGAGGAGGGGGAAACCCTTGATCCGTTTCCCCCCTCCATCTTCCTCCTTTTGCCTTCTTATTTTGTATCCAAACAAAATGTTACTATCTTCATTCCTATGAATTACACACATTTTTTCAAAATTCCCCTCGCATAATTTATCCATTGGAATGGAGGGAGTAATTGTTAGGAGGTTTATGTAAGTTCTCTTGAATGTGAACAAATTTCTTTTTTTGAGAGAAGCCCTTTGTTGACATACTAGTATACTACACTTAACAGAGAGCCCAAGCCATTAAGCTTATACCCGCACCGGTTATAACCAGCACATCATAAAAAAACTTAAACTGGCATGGTGGGTTTGATTCTGATTCAGTGAGGTTATTGTAAGAGGTGGCAGAAGATTCATGTTAAGGCTTGAGGTCAGGTGACATGACTTTCAGCTTTTAAGTTGATATATTTCCCTTGATAGATATTCTTTACTGATGAACAATCAAGTCTATAAAATATCGTCAAACTTTCACTTGTTTTCCATGCCCTGTTGGTAATTGGCCAGGACTAGGGCCTAGGGCGATATGCGTTACAGTCAACTGTAGAGGTTTTAGACGAAACTTAATTTGCTGCGGGAGCAACAGCAAACTATTTTGGTTTTAATGAGTCTTGCTTTAGCATGTCATAATGATTACTTAATTCTACTTCAATTAAATACCATGTGCTTCTGTTCTCTATGGATAATTGCAAGCTGTTTTCCCCCATTGCAGGTTCATCCAGTTTTGATGGTCATAAGCCTCGTACTTCTGAATGGAGAAGGTAGGAATCCTCACTTATATTTCCTCATCTGGAGGTTTAGGTCAAACCATGTTCTAAATTAAGCTTAGCTTTTCAGAATTAACGTAATGCCACTTGATATTGTGCCTTGGTTGCATTGACATTATTACACATGCTCCTTTCTTCATTGCTCTTTCCTCTGACATACTGATGTTAACTGGCTTTCCAATTGCCTCGGTAGTATTCCGTTATCTTGGGCATCTGGCGTAAAATGGCCGTTGAAAGCTATCGAACACAGAAGTTTGATCAGATCAGCATGACTGCATATATATACTGTAGCGTTAAGGATGTAACTTTTACATAGAAATTTTGTTTTCTAATTGGGAAGTATGAGTAGTTCGATGTAATTCTTGATGCTATTTTTATTTATGGTTTATTGGAAACAACCTTTCTGCATTAATGCAAGGCTAAGGCTGGCTGTATCTGATCTTCCCTACCGCGTCATTTAAGGTAGTCTTTCAGGGCTTGAGGCATTAGGGTAATGTTATTGTGCTGTACTCAACAACATTTAAGTTAGATTTAATTGTTCTTCCAGTCATCAACATCGTTCTCTAATATAATCAATTAGTGCAGATGCTGTCACTGCTATAAACTTTATGTAGCTTAAGTGAACCCTCTTCCAACGCTATGAATCATTTCCATAATCTTGAAATGTGATTTTTGTGCAGCAATGCTAGCATACAAAACAGTTCCTGGAACGAAAAGCTTTAAAAAGCTGATCCACCTGGTCTTGCAGTTCCTGGCGTTCTTCTTGGCAGTAATTGGTGTATGGGCTGCCTGGAAGTTTCACAGTGACAAGGCCATCGACCACTTCTACAGTCTCCATTCGTGGCTTGGTCTTGCCTGTCTTTTCTTATTTACTATCCAGGTTTATCTTTCATCCCGTAGATTTTCACCCTGTTTATAACCCTTACCTGAACTTCAAAAATACCATTTTATTTCATTTTTCAGAAACTCAGACTCAATTAGACTTATTTGACACGGGCGTGTGTCAAACTGTCAGAGACTTGGTTATTTGTGAAAAATGATTTTTGGTTTCAAATTAAATTGCCAAGTGTCCACTGTATAGTTTGACACACGCCCATGTCAAATAAGTCTATATAGTGAGACATTTTCGCAATTTTCCACAGTACTAAAAACCTAAAATACAATGATCTTTGGAGCATCGGAAATAAAAACAAATCACGACCCTAATATAATTATTTTCCCCCTTGATCAGTGGGCTGCTGGATTTACGACTTTCTGGTACCCTGGTGGCTCAAGGAACAGCAGAACCTCTCTACTTCCATGGCATGTTTTCTTTGGCGTCTATATATACGCCCTTGCTATTGCCACCTCACTTACCGGGATCTTAGAGAAAGCAACATTCCTACAAAGCAGCCATATCATATCTCGCTACTGCACTGAGGCCTTGCTCGTTAACTCCATGGGTATCTTGATAGTGGTTCTTGGTGGTTTCGTAATTTTGGCACTTGTCGCCCCCGTGAATGGCAAAAGCGAGATTCCTAGAACGGCAGAGTAGGGTTTTGTCTAAGAAAATGGAAGGTTCCTCGAATCCTCTTCATGAATATTAGTCTGCAGATTATATAGATGTATTCATTTGATCCACAGTGCTTTGCTTGGCTGTGATATGAGACAACTGTAAAATAATTCGAGTGATATTTCTACTTTCAGAAAAGTTTTAGCAGTTGACTGACTTGGTTGCAAGCAAGACAGTAAGTTGGTGTTCAATGTTTTACCCTTCTTGGTTTCATGCAGACAACTGTAAATTTTTTTTTTTTTCCGATAATACTACAAGTAATTGGTAATATTGGAATCTAGATGATATTATAATAC
>JAOWBH010000013.1:485236-497408 GCA_028566215.1 Silene coronaria
AGAGAGAGAGAGAGAGAGAGAGAGAGAGAGAGAGAGAGAGAGGCGAGATCTCGTGAGTTGGGTTCTTACGGTGAGTTGGTCCTCACATATTATTCTAGTGTTATTCTTATGTTATAATGTTTCTCTAGTTTTCTCATTATGTTACCTTTATTTTTTATTTATTTTTTATTTATTTTTGTTACCACCTGTTATTTCAGTGTTATTCTTTTTTTTACCTAATTTTTTTTCTTTTTTTTACCTGCGTGTTACTCGGGGTATTATTCTGGTGTTATTGTGTTTTTTTGGTACCACCTGTTATTCTAGTGTTATTTTTTTTTTACCAATTTTTTTTCTACTTTTTTTTACCACGTGTTACTTGGGTGTTATTTTGGTGTTATTATGTTTTTTTTATTTTTATGTGTTACCACCTATTATTCTAGTGTTATTTTTTTTTTCTTTTTTTTTACCACAAGTTACTCGAGTGTTATTCTGGTGTTATTGTGTTATTTTGTTTGTTACCACCTGTTATTCTATTATTTTTTACCTTTTTTTTTTACTTTTTTTTACTCGAGTGTTATTTTGGTGTTATTGTGTTGTTACTCCAGTGTTATTCTGCTCTTATTGCGTTATTACTCGGGTGTTATTCTACTGTTATTGTGCTGTAACTCTGGTGTTATTCTTGTGTTATGACTCCGATGTTATTGTGTTCTTATTCCGGATGTTATTCTGCTGTTATTGTGCTGCTACTCTGGTGTTACTTTTTTTTACCACGTGTTACTCGAATGTTATTCTGGAGTTATTGCGTTGTTACTCCAGTGTTATTCTGTTGTTATTGTGTTGTTACTTGGATATTATTCTGCTGTTATTGTGCTGCTACTCTGGTGTTAGTGTGTTGTTACTCCGGTGTTATTCTACCGGATAATATAATATAGTTGCCGGATACCCAAATCTCTTATGTTAATAAATTCTAGTAACTTGATTGTTACATTAACAAGGCTATATGGGATTCGAACCCATACCTTTGTGCAAATTTGCAACATTGCTCTCCCATTTGAGCTAATAGCCTTTAATACAACAACAAAAAATATTATATTAATGCTTTATTAATGCATGACACTTACATCGTACTCTTCGCATGTTCACAGGAAAAAAAATATATATAAGATGTTCACAGCAATAGTCAGCAGTTCAAATATACAGCATGTTGCAATTCTATAGCTATGATACATAATTGCTCATTGTAATTCCCATCAAATTAAATTCTACATGTGCCTAGTTTCTATGTACCAGAAGACTATAAAATTTGAAATATGAAGGGAGCCATAAGTGAGAACAAGAGCATATTTTTTTAAGGTATCACTCACACAGCAAATACAGTTCATTAGAAGCATGCCTAGAGCCCCAGATTCCAGAATCTAGACACTGTAGAAACAACCATTTCTCGCATGATTTGATCTTACGACACATTCCAGGATTAACTCACCAAGGTCCTGACAAGAAATTTCATCTCCTTCTCTCTGCAAGATCGCAGGAGTCCCAGAATTAGGCTTTTCCTTCGATTAGTGCTACCACTTCCTGTCTGTACACTGAGCATTCACGTAGTAAGGGAAGATAAAGCGTCTGACAACCCAAAAAAAAAAAATGGAATTCTTCCTACTCATTTCTATAAGATTTGCAGATAACCATATAGAAGGAAATCGAAGTTTTCCATGAAGACGCTACCGACAATTATATTGATAAAAAGCATAGGTTTCTGTTACACCATTACCATTACCATAATAATATGTGGAAGTTCAGCTTAACAGAATGAATTCACCAAATCTATGTCACCAACTGCATGTTCTTTCCTTAAATTCATAAACCTTAAAATTCAATTACCAATTACAATATACTAAATATTTTCAGTTACAGTCAGAAGACAAAACATAAAATAGTTCAATATGGAAATGAAAGAGAATATAAAAACTCACCTAATTTTTCGAAGCACCAAGTACACATCCTGGATCAAAAGTGGAGGAGGGGGAAGAAGTAGTGACTGTGTTTGACGGCACTCTTGTGCAACGTCACCTAGTATAATCAGCATGTGGAACTAATTAATGTTCACAATGGATATAACAATGAGAAAAATTAGAGGAAGCCCCTACCAAGATCACCATAAGTGTTGTACATCTCTCTTATCTTAACTCTATTTGTTCCACATGCTTCTTCAATAGCAGATGAAATTAGACTCCCACCAATGTTAAGTTCCTAGAAGAACATTAAAAATCACATCAATCACTTGAAATAACCTTTACCAATTCCCCTATCATAAATCATTATAATATTGAGCTAATTGCTTTAAAGTTGAGATTGAGATGAGAGTTACTCAATATCAAATTCAAAGTAAGGTTTTAAACATACAAGGAAGAAAATTGTCTGGTAGAAGATACTAGAAAGGCGACTGCAAAGTAGTACAGCAGTTTAAATCAGAAGAAGCAGCAAATGCCATCCACCGTGACAACAAAGCAATAAAAAACACATCTACCTTGCCACACAAGCAAATTTCACTTATAGACTGATATATCCTTTCTTGAACAGCCAACAAGTATCTCACACTCACACATACAGAAACAAAGATTTCACGAGAAATCATCTAAATAAAAACAATTACAGCAGTAAAAAGCAATATAATTCACCAACCACGTTTTCATGGTCAGCAGCGATCTTGTTTGTGCAGAGATAGATAGCAGGTAGAACATCCTCAGGAGACAAAGCCAACAAACTGCCAGCGACATATTTAAAACGTTGAGAAGAATGGATCTGTTTATAAATCCAAGGCTAGTAAAAGTATAAAGACACTAGATGGAGCCACCAATAAAAGGAATGATGGAATTGGTACATAGCAGAAAACCTTCTAAACATATTGCAAAGCATAAATGTAGCTTTTATTTTGCTTTTTTCGCCTTCAACAAGTTCAAAAGTCCTTGAAAGGTGTAAATATGGAGCAGGTCGACCCTGCTTCCAGCAAGCTGCACATGGGCATTGGGCACCAGCAACATAAATGAATTATCGCATTAAAAGCAGCGACAGAGAGAAATGAAACATAACAAAGACAAATTTTGAGGAAAACAGACATATACCATGTTCAACAGGAGAATACTGCTCTGGTGGTAGCGTAATATAGTTGACCATAACAATCATCTCCGATGATTCCTTCGCTGATTCATGAACTCTGTCGGATGCTTCAATCCCATCTTTCCCTTGACTAGAGTGGCTGGGTTCCAATTCTTCTGCTGCTAATGACCTGCTAACGGCATCTTTCCCCACCTCATGACTTGGAAGGTCTACTTTAGAGTTACTATAATACATATCAAGTGCCATGTCGATATTTCCTTTTGACGCTTTGATGAGCTTGGCAGCATACCCTCTCTCTGAGCTCTTGCCATTGATTATCTGGATAAACTGATCCACTTTCTCCGTGTAAGGTTTACCAGAATGGATATCAGATGAATTACTGTCTGAGGACAATTTTTCAGATAAAGAGACAGGGGTGCTTTTGCTGAAGAACTTTGTTATTGTTGATTGCTTTATGCCACTTGTTTCAACATTTGAAGTAACTTTGCCTTTCTTTTTAGTATTTTTCTCAGCATTTATTTTCCTTTTCCCAGGTGAAACTCGGCTGACAACTGAATGTTTCGAGTGGGGAAATTTGAGATTTTTCACAGGTGACTTCACATCAGTATGACTGCACTTATCAAAGCTGCGACTTTCAATTGCTGGGGAGTCAACAACAGGATTTGATTCAGATGAAGAAAAAGACATCCCACTTTTCTCATGAAATTCAGAAAAAGAAGTCACGGTTTGCTGATGAAATTCAGTTTCATGTTCATAAAAATGAGACACGGCATCAACAATGTTTCGACCATAGATATTAAGAAGCTCTGACCTCTGATCATCAGACACCCAGACCGGTAAACAATCACGAAGTTCCTGTATAATCTCCTTTTTGTCATTCTCATTCAACATGGCTAAATTTTGTACATGCACAGCACCAGAAGTACATAAAACTGACTTAATGCCAATTTCACGATCAGATTCCACGAACTTGCCTGCCCCAATTGCAGAATCATCTCCCTCACACTCTTCTTTCCCCTTGGATACACGATAGAACCCCATTAAAAACTCTTGTTTATTGGCCATTTCATCAACTAACCCTGCAAAATGCTTCTGCATCTTTGAAACATGTTTACTGTCCATGCTCTCAACATCAGAGCCAACTGTAGGAATCACACGCTTTGGCTTTAAAAACTTCACATATTCTCTAAGCTCATTGTAGTTTGAATGCTCACTATAAGGTACGAGATGAATCTCAAATGAATCCTTAGTCCTAACAGCAAACTTGTTAATGTTTACTTCGTAAGTCCATCCAGTAGGAACGAATCCCACAACCCTCCTATACCCCTTCTCAACCATAATCTCCTTCATTTGCACAAAATTAGGACGAAAATATGGCCAAGTCTCACCCAACACATTCCACCCAACAACATGAACATTAGTAGCGGACTCATCTTCAGTAAACACACTCTCATCTCCATACCCTAAAGCCCTCAAAACCTTCATCTTCCTACTATCTACATAGACCTTACAGCCACATCTCCGCGAAATCTCCACCAAAATCCTTTCTTTTCCAATAACATAAGTAGCAACTAAAAACAACACACTCATCCTACAATCCCTATCCTCACCATTAATCCTCTCTATCGCACTAACAGTGTAATCAATCGACTCGTTTTGCAACGGAAAGACAAATTTCGGATTACAATAAGTCGTATCAAGGAAAACGGAATCACAACCAATAAAATCATTCAAAACAGGCAGTAACTTCATATCTTCACAAAACCTAAAATCACCAGTATGAACAAACTTTTCAAATTTCCCGCCATTAACAGGAACCTTAAACAAAAACTGTACAGCACCAGGACAATGATTAGCATCAATTAAAGTTACCTCGCAATCATCGATAATTACCGTAACATTAACCGGCAATTTCACGATAAAATCCGAAGAAACTCCGAGGACGTCCGATACAAGGTTTCCGGTAATCTCGGAGCAAAACACGATGCCGTGATGCCACGTAGAGGTGAGACCAGTGTAGTGATCGGAGTGAAAGTGAGAGAGGAAGTAAGAGAGAGAAAAGTCGCCGAAGTATCGGAAGCCATCAATTATGAAGTGAGTTTTGGGTATTAGCTTGGAAATGGGGAAATCGGAAGGAATTTGGGAAAGAGTAGATTGAAATTGAGTTGGGGATTTTTGTGATCGGAGATAAAGTTCGGCGGTGTTTAAGGTTAGGGTTTGAGGAGACATGGTGATTTACACGGTGGTTCATTGGATCATGTTTGGTGGAGAATGGCGGCTAGCTGGTATATGTGAAGTTTATGTGTAATATTTTGTGAAGTTTATATTTGAATATTTTATACTTTTTGGACAACCTAGCTGGTATATGTAAAGTTGATGTGTAATATTTTCAAGTGATGAATCAATAACTGTTTATTTGATACACATAAACATCACAAAATATCAGCTGGTTTGTTATTAATAGGTATGGTGCTTAGATTGGATTTAATTGGGATTATTGATAGGATGAAGTGTTTATTGCAGACCACTAATAGGATGGATTATTGTTATGAAATAACCCAATGTGATATGGGTATGATAGTATATTAAACAGATGCTAGATACCCTAATGTAGTACTGTAAGCCTGTAGCTAGTAACTTAGTAAGGTGAGCTATAACTCCTATAATATCCTTTTTACAATAAAATATTATCTTAAAACCTTAAAATCTGAATTCTATGAGTTTGGTCAGATGAAGTTAGTTAGTTGCTTCAACAGTCAGTAAAAGAAGGTGCAAGTTTGGACATCTAAAAGTCCACTACTAGTTTACTCATATTTAAAGAGATGACTCTAACTTCAATGTGGGTTCCCACTGTTTGGTCCTTTTAAATGGTCTTATGTGAACTTTTGCATTTCACAACTCGTGAAACTTTCTTTGGAGATCAACCATTTTGCCAACTTCTTATCCATTTTCATTTAGTTTCTCATAAGACAGAGGACGTCTTAACATTAAAACAGTTAAATATCATCTCATTTGAACATATAAAGTAAATCTTTTTTATTTCCCTTTGTAATCTGATTTTATCTTATTTATATTATTTAATCCGTCTTAAGCTTAAAATAAATACACCAATCTTAAACAAGAATTTGTACACTTTTTACCCCATCTCTTCATCCTGACTTATTTTCAGGACTAACGGGCTCCAATAAGATCGCAACAAAGCAATTTAGTCGTGCCCTTTTTAAACAACGATCCTATTTTTTGTTTTAATGAGATGTCGATAGGGATGTTCGATATAGCTTTTAGTCGTCTTACCTATAGTCAAAACAAATTTATAACCCAACGATTAATGTAGTCAAAGGTCGCGGTCGAACACAAAGATGGTAGGGGTGTATGCTAAGGTCGAAATAGTCAAAGTTTAATCTAACAATAAAAAGTTATTGATTATAAGACTAAATGTAAACTAATGATGAACAATGAAAGTAATATTAAAATCGGTTTTATCAAATAAAGGCCTAGGGTTATCAAATAAAGAAAGGCCTAGGGTTGTCGGGTTCACTTAGTCGGCACGAGGGAAACAATAGGGTCAACAAGGTAAGGGTAATGGCGATGGTCTAGGTTTATCCCCCAATTTCTCGGGTTCACCTAAAGTCTACTAACAAGCTTTCACTAAGTTAAGTAAGACTCATCACAAACATGCTAACAAATTAGTACACAAAAAAAAACATGCTAACAAAGTCACCTAATTGTTTTCGCTCAAAGATAGACTCAACAAATCAATGCAAAGTTTAAACTTTCATTCAAACAATTCATCAAACACCTTATACGCATGAGAGTAAAAACCAATTAATTTACCCAAATCAAGATGTCAACAACCCAAAATCATCCCTGATGTTTACCCAAGATCCCCCCCTAGACCCTAGTATAAGACTACTTACTCGTGTTCATCACAACACAAGCAAACATGTTCATAGAAATGGATAGACCAGACAAAATTGACCCAACCCGAATAACCCGACTCGAATAACCCGACCCGAACCCGAACTGACACCCGAACTGACACCCGAATTTGACCCAACCCAAATTGACCCGACCCGGAGATTTATTGCCGCAAACTGATTATTATCCACATATAACTTGATACTAGTTGACCCGAAAACAACCCGAACCCGAAATAACCCGACTCGATGTCTGTTGACCCAAAATGATCTGACCCGAAACTGACCCAACCCGAACCCGACACGATTGACCTATTTGCCAGGTCTATAAATAAAGGCAAAGGTAGATGTGATAATCAACAATCTAAATAACAAGATGTATGATACATATAATAACAATAAAATTAAGACAAAGCAAAAGATAAGAATTATACTAAGAAAATAAGAGCTTTGGATTAATAATATGAAATAGAATATCTTCAATCTTTACAATATAGCCCAATAAGCAAGTCCAAGATAATCTAATATAGATATAACTATTTTTTAAGAGTAATTAAGATTAAGATTAAGGAAAGATTACAAATTGATTAAGGAAAGATTAAGATCTAATTGGAGGCACTAATTATCTAGGGTTTTTATTGCCAAAACATTACAAAGTTGGGGTATATATAGTGTTTACAAAATAAGAGGAAATGAACCGAAAAACAAAAAGAGTGTTGTAGGCTTGTCCCGGACGGGATGGATTCGTCCCCGACTTTGGGATGGCCTTGGGGACGGATTCGCTTGCTTTATTACTCCCTTCTTATGAGTCAAGGCACCTTGGGAGGTCGTCTCAAGGGTCTCCAAGTGAGGTGAGACCACTCCTAAGCTCGAGTTTCACATCCAAGGACTTACTCCATTCAAATGGCTTTATTATGCATAAAATTTTGTCTCATATTATTATGTTTCTCTTACAAAATGTTATCTAAAGCCAAATGGACTAAAAGGAGAATGTTAGTACCAAAAACTGCTTAAAAGAGCGGATATGACACGTGACAATGCATGAAATAAGCGGTCAAATGCATCAAAATAGTCACACATCAAAATTCTCCACACTTAAACTTTACTCGTTATCGAGTAAGTAAAAGCAAAACTAAAGATTGACAAGGGAAGAAATTCTGGTCCTGAGCATATGTACAATATAAGCATCGCTTACTTATTCTACTTATAATATCTGCATGAGTATTAGCGCACTCAACGCCCTTTCAACTCACGTAATTTTGCTCATGAGGGAGGCAGAATTCGCAAGGCAAGTGAGGTCTTGCACAAAAAAAAGTGAACCAAGCAATTTGCATGTAATCAATTCAAAGCACGTTCACATAATCACAAACTGGCTACCTCCTCATTTAGGTAGTCAAGCTAAATTTAACAAGTTCGGTAGCTTCATTTATTCTACCATTTCTAAACTAGTGGCTTAATATCTATCGAAAAAATGAATGTGAAAGAGCCTAGAAAACGTCGTTTACTAAATGCATAAATGGTTAATCTTTCTTTCAACCTTCAAATACAAGTAAGAGTGGGGGAAAAAGTATGGAATAAGACTCCCACTATGCCATCACCACATCGTAAATCATGTTTCATTTACCAAAGGCACACAAGGATCGTCCCGCTCTAGCTTGACGGCAAAGGATGGCTAAATTTTGGATGAATAAGTGTTTATTTTTGGAGGCATTCCCTTTTTCTTTGAAAGTTTATTAGTACATTTGACTTGGAAACCAATTTCATGAACTTTCATATGATGCAAATTTTTGTTATTTTCACTTTGATTTGAACAACGTAGAATTCACTTGGAAATTACGATGCAAGAGAATTTTTTTTTATTACAATAAGGCCTCATTTTATTGAAAATAAAAGAGGTGACGTTTTTGAGATTCGCCACAAAGCAATCAGTGACGTTATTGATATTCGCCACGGTATCACCCAAATCTTATTTCTCCCCTATTTTTTATGGAAATTTTTGGGTTTTTTGATTGTTTTTCAATTTCTTTTTGTATTTTGTTTCATAAACAAAGGTTGACCGCCAAGTCTAAATGGTCACCTCAACATGATTACAGATGAGACTTTACATAAAGAGTTGGAATGGAGTGAAATTTCCACTCTTACTTGATTCACAATGAAAGGTTAAATGAAAGATTATCCTAAACCGATGCAAATGTAAAATCGGTTATCATATGCAATTTCACAAATTTCTCAGTAAGATATAAGACAACTACTATTTGGAATGGTGAACTTAGTCTACTACCTTATTGTATTTTTGGCATTATATCAAAATTGTATTTTAAATGCAACTATATGAGATGTATGCAACTAACATATAAACAACCTAGAGTGAATGAAACTATCAATCCTATATGTCACAATAACAGAATGCACAATGTCCTACCAACACATAAGCACACAAATGCCACATCCTCCAAAATACATCATTGTCCTCGACATACAAACTCATCCTCCTCAATTTTGCATGAAAAGGAATGGGGAGAGAGAGTAGAGATGGGACAATTATACCTAGCGGTCTTCAAGCTCCCTTATCCATGTTTCAAATGATGTCATGTACCTATGTGAGAAGGACAAAAAAACACAATGCAATATATTAATATATATACACTTCTACACTATACTAATATTAAACAACATATTTTTGGAGAATTTTTGAATTTTTTTGAATTTTTATGAATTTTGAAATTTTTTGATTTTTATGGATTTTTAACAATAAATCCCCTCCCCACACTTGAACTTTACTCGTACCCGAGTAATTAAGTAAATAGGAAATGAAGGGAAATAAAAAAAATGAACATGTTTTTGGGTTTTATAATTTTTAATTTTTTTTTGGATTTTCAAATATTAGCATAAATCATTAAATCACAAGTAAAAGAGAGGGAAAGTAAACATACTTACATGTACAAATAATGGAGGTGCTCACCAAGCCACCTAGTCGGAGTTATCGGGCTCCGACTCCTCATCTTCATTCTTGTCATCTTCGCTCTCATCATCTTCTTCTTCATCATCATTTTTCTCATTCTCACTTTCTTTATTTTCTTCTTCATCATTATCATTAACATGTTCATCATGCTCTCCTCCATTACCATCTTCCCTCACATCTTCTTCCATGTGCTGAGGACCACTACCCTCCCCTTGATGACCACGTGATGGGAACAATAACTCTGGATTTGCCCAAAAAGGAAGAGGGCTGGAGGGGTCAATAAATCCTTGATGAGCCCATTGATAATACGAAGGGTAAGTGGCATAGCAGTGGTCAACACGAGCGGCATGAATAATCAAGCGTATATCCCTCAACATCCCCGCAATATAAGGATCCGTATGTGCTAAATCGGGGTCGTAGTGACGATATTCTTGGTATAGAAAAGGATAAGGAGGGATGTGCACATAGCTCGGTGGAGGTTGTTGTTGTTGTTTGCTTGGTGGGTAGCCAAGAAGTTGTGGGATTTGTGTTGGTCAAAGTGGTTGTCGTGGACCACTTAAAAATTCCCCTCGAGAGATAAGATAGCTAAGCATAAAGGCCTTCATTTCCACCAGTGTGGTGGCCTCTGGCAACTGCGCCATTTTAATATAGGGTTTAGTCGTCTTACCTATAGTCTATCAAAGTTATAACCCAATGATTAATGTAGTCAAAGGTTGGGGTCGAACACAAAAATGGTGGGGGTGTATGCTAAGGTCGAAATAGTCTAAAACTAAATGTGTAATACTCCGTATTTCTATGAGAGGGTACTCGACCGAGTAGGTGGCGTGAGGATTTGAGTTAGCTACTGCATTGGGTGGACTCGGTCGAGTATGTGCAGTACTCGACCGAGTAGAGCGTACTCGGTCGAGTGAGTTGTGACACTCGGCCGAGTACCGGTCTGATTATCGTGTCTCGAGCGGTCTAGTTAGCATGATTAAGGAGGCTTTATAAATATGTTTAGTCGGCAGTTATCATTTCTAAAACCTAAAAATATTTCATAAATCTCTCTTAACCTCCCTTAATCTCTCTTATCACCTCTCAAGCAAGGATTAGCATTGGTGTCGGAATTTCCATTATTTCGAACACCGATTATAGTGTAAGTTTCGTATTCCATCATTTCATTATGGTGTCTTAACCCTAATCAGATTTAAATTAGGGGTTTGATGATTTAGTTGATGTAGTAATATTAGATTATTATTATTATAGGTGGTGACTAGGTAGAAGAGCATTTTCTAGCTATTGTTTGTGGATCAGAATTGCTATTGAGGTAGAGTTTCCCTACTCAGTCTATGATGCTTGATATGTGATTTGCTATTGTTGTTATTGTTGTTGGCATTGTTGACATTGTTGATATTGTTGTTGTTGGTTGTGATGGAGGATGGTGGTAGTGATGTGATGATGTGGTTTATGAGTCGTTGGGAAACGATCTCACCCCCGAGTTTCGCCCCTCGTGACTCCCAACACGGAGGGAGATGCGCACATTAATGATTCTGTGTCGCTCGTGCGTCGAGCGGGGCTTAGGTGGGATAGGCTGCGGTCCCCCACTAACGGCGGGATTACCTATTGCTATGGGGAATCCAATTAAAGGGCGGTTGTGGAGTTGGGGATGATGATGAGGTTGTTTGAATCTTACATTGATGGCATCATGTTGTTGTATTTAGTACTGACACTTGATCGTGTGTTCTCGTTGTTATCCATTCGGTGTTGACGAATGGTGAGCAGTTATTGACAGGTGATATCGTCTGAGCTAGCATGAGGTGCATCGGGGATGATCACGAGTCGTTACTTATAGTTTCCGCTGAGATATTAGACATTTTGTTGTTTATCATTCTTTTTGGGATTTGGGATTATTCAGTTGTAATCGATTAAACTTTTATCTATTTTAAACTGTTCTTTTATTGTTTATTTGATATGTACTACCTCGGGCAACCGAGGCTGTAACACTCCATTTGCTAGGGAAGGTCTTACCGAATGCTCTATAGTAGGTGGGATGTTACAAAGTGGTATCAGCGCGACGATTTTGGAACCTAAAACCAATGAACCTAATGAACGTAGGGTGTCTAATAAAATGAACCCGGGTAGGAATTGTTAGGAGCTACCGCAAGGATTTGGGAGACGTCCCGAGATCGCACTTTGCCCTTTCAATCTCTAGCTGGTCACT
>JAOWBH010000013.1:501653-513145 GCA_028566215.1 Silene coronaria
GGGCTGAGAAGTAAGCAAGCAAGCCTACGAGAGGAGCATTGATATATGTAGTGGGTTCAGACTCCTGAAAGTAAGGCCTTGAATCCGGAAAGGCATCCGTGACGTTGGGCCCACCAACGACTGCACCAACTAGCTTATTCGGGTTTGGGTTTGGGCTCAGGAAATACTTTGAACCCGCTTTGCAACCGATGCGAGTTGGATGAGTCTTGACTGATGGTAGTGAACTTCCCCTGTGATGTATCCTTTGTGGGTAATGTGACCCATAACCCACCATATATGACATCTCTAATGGATTGTCACCCAATATGTAATCAACCTGCATTCACATACACAACTCGGGTAATTAGACCTGCCAAACGGGTCAATCAGATCAAATACATGGCGGGCCATTTGGGTATGACAATCTTGGTTCAACTGTGTTAGGGTCAAGTCAGGTTATAGTCAATTTATTATCGGGTCATTCAGGGTAGACCTGGCAAACGGGTCAATCGGGTCGGGCTTATTCAGGCCGAGTTAGTTCGGGTTTGAGATATTATCGGGTTAGTTCGGGTTGGGTCGGGTCAATTCGGGTTCGTGTCCATTTCGGGTCAATAATTAAGAGAGATAAATGACATTTTATAACATTTCGGGCTGTTTTATGTTTTTTTGTTCATTTCGAGTTATATTTTGTCGGGTCAATTTCGGATCGGGTGATTTCGGATCGGGTCATTTCGGGTCTCGGGTAAGTTTCGGGTCAACAAACCTCTGCCATGTTCGAGTCAGGTCGGGTCATTTCGTGTTTCGGGTCAAACTCGGGTTATTCGGGTCGGGTTATTTGGGTCGGCTCAGTTTTGCCAGGTTTAATTCAAGGTCAAGTACATGGCGAGCTATTTAGGTATGACAATCTAGGTTCAGTCGAGTCATGGAATTCAATTTCGAGTGTGTTAATAATCCCATGTCATTTGAGGATTTGTGCAATACATGATGCATACACATTACACAGTTCGAATCAGGTCAAGTCAGGTCATATTCAGTTTATTATCGAGCCAGCGTTATAAATCGAGTTTTAGGTATCACCAATTCTCATTTGTGACGGAAGGTATCCGTCACCAGTGAGTGACGGATACCGTTTCCTCTAAAAAATGACCCATGTAAGGGTGAGTGGGAGGAAGTACATGGGGGTGCCCCACCTTGTCTCCTCTCTCCCTTATGTGAGAGGTCACAAACTTGTGACGGGAATAGCCCGTCACAAGTAAGACGCTTTGTTTAGGTATTGGGTGATACTATACTAAGCAAACAACTATTTGTGTTTCTCATAATGATGTAGTGATCTCTTAACAGTTTACACCACAAATCACAGATAATTGAGTAAAGTAAAGTACAAAGAAACAAAATATAATGCAATTAGTCTTGCTTGTGACGGGTCGGGTTTGAAGACGGGTAGTTTGTGAAAGGAAATGGGTAGAGGGGACAAAGGAGGGACAAGGAGGGACCCCCCATGTGCTTCTCCACTCACCCTAAATGGATATTTTGTGAGGGGAAACGGTATCCGTCTCTTACAAGAGACGGATACATCCCGTCACAAGTAAGAATTTGTGTATAAACAATGATCCAAATTCACAACTCTTTACAACCATCTACAACCTTATTACTCTTTGATTCAAGCAATTTTTTTTGGTGATGCAAAAACCGGTAGTCGTTATTTTTGGTACACACTGGATAAACCTTCGGGTATATGTGATAATGTGATAGCCTGCAAACCCGTAAATCAGGTAAGCCACCAAAAAATAACAGCCTTGAAATTTAAATCTTAAAAAGACTTAAACCTCAGCCTCTTGAAAATTTCACCTAAGTTTTAATCGATATGCTCCACCTTGCGGGCAATTCAGGCCAATTTTATACGTAGTATTATTCCTCATTTCTCCCACTACCGTCCAATAATGGAGTAACCCACCTAAAGTACGTAGTTGTGTGTTCGCATTCCTATCAACATCAAGCATCTTTGCACCATCCCCTTCATTAATTCTAATTAATTGATGAACAAAACATACGTGATACTACATGGATATCTTAATTTATCATATTTCCTTAATCAATCATTACTCAAATTACACTTTCTCTTTTGATTATTACTTCTAATTACTACCCATAATACTACCATAATTTAATTTTCTTTCCCAAATAAATATTCTTGTTCCTTTCTTTCAAGTAAAGTTCCAATCTTTCTCCTTTTTTTTCTCCACTCTTTTTGAGATCCACAATCCCAAAAAAAAGAAAAATGGGAATTTCCCAATATAATTACACTGACTCAAGAATAAACCCACTTGAACAGCATCATCTTTCATCAATTCTTTCAAAAACCCATCTAAATTATCCTTCATTCATGTCTAATTATCATGTTAATCACAATGTAAATGACGAAAATGAACATGATCATGATGATTACAATTACAATGAATTAAAGTTCAAATCTTTGTTGATGAAGACGATTTGGGATTTTGGTTTTGGTTGTTTTGTGCCATTTAAGGAACAAAACAAGTACAAAAATGGCAAAAACTACATAAAAAACAACATTTTAGAAGATGATAATAATAATAACAAAGCATGGTTGCTTGCAGAATCAGGTGGAGATTTGGCAAATTGTGAACCAAACACAGTTCATTCATCATTTAGATTTAGTATTTGTTCACAGGTTGAGCTTGATTCCATGAAAGTTCCTTCTTCAACTGTTTTAATGGTGAATTTAGATAATATTAGTATGAATATGAGTAATTCTCATTCAAAAGAGATGAAATGGTGTAGAATTGACTCACTTGAGAAGAGTATTTCTCCTGTTGCTTCCTCATTAATTAGGTTTAGTTTTGCTGAAATTCTTTCTGCTACCAGAAACTTTTCTCCAGGTACTTCATGATTTCCTATCTCTAGTTTTTTTTTTATTATTATTATTATTATTTTGTGGGTTATGGTGTATTTTTGTTTTATTATGACGGAATTAATCAAAATGACTCGATAAATTGGTTATGCTTCCTTAAACTGAGTAGTAGACTAGTACTCATTTGGTGGACGTAGTTTTTATGTCGGGTGATTCGGAAACAACCAGTGGCAGGTTGTGTATATTCCACCCCCGCCCTCATCATTAGCGAGACCTGATATCTATGTTACCTAGTATAGGTCATGTGTTGCATGCCCGGTACTTGGAGTGTTGTGATCATATTTATAATTGTGTGGAAGTGGAGTAACGATTAATTTTATGCTTGATCAATGATTCAAAGCAGCTGATGTTTTGAAGTTCCAACTTTTTCTTAATCTCTGTTTCAGTACTTGCTTATAAAGCTGTTTTGAAAATGTATAGGTAGATTGCTAGGCAGAGGAGCTTTGAGTTATGTATATAGAGGTCGAGTTGGTCTTTTGAGAACATCGGTTGCTATAAAGAGGTTGGATAAGGAGGATAACGAAACTCCCAAAGCATTTTGTAGAGAATTGATGATTGCAAGTTCCCTTCAACACCCAAACATTGTCCCTCTCTTGGGATTTTGTATCGATCCAAACGAAGGCTTGTTCTTGGTCTACAAATATGTATCTAGCGGAAGCCTTGAGCACCATTTACATGGTAAGAATTTGTCTTAAATTCTGCTATTTTCATTATAGTACGAAGTATATAATTATGAAGAAAATGCAGCCTATGTTAAGAGTATCACTGTTCAATGACTTTACCAGCTAAGATAGATAAGATAACGTGCAGGGAAGAAGAAAGGTGTGAAGGGTTTTGCATCACTTTCATGGTCGATTAGGTATAAGGTTGCTATAGGAATCGCTGAGGCGATTGCATATCTACACAATGGAACGGATAGATGCATCGTCCATAGAGACCTAAAACCCTCCAATATTCTTTTAACCTCGAAGAAAATGCCAAAGGTGAACGAGTTTATGTTTTCTTCAGGATATTATTCTTGATTCAATATTAGTGTGTGAAGTCTAAACTAGTTTGGTTGCATATACAGTTGTGTGATTTTGGATTAGCAACTTGGACTCCGGCACCATCAACTCCCTTTCTTTGCAAAACTGTGAAAGGAACATTTGGGTAAGATCACAAGAAAAGACTCTATTTTCCTGAATTTTAACATTAATCAAACTCTTGCTTCAAGTAAACGAAGGATAATCATTTCTACCAGTAGAAGTTCTTGAATGAGACAGACGGAATGAAATGTGATACAACTGGTCTCACATTAAAACCCGCCTCATACAGGTTTTCTGTGCCTTACTGAGGTTACTAATTGACATAACTAATGCAGATACTTAGCTCCCGAATATTTCCAACATGGGAAGGTATCTGATAAGACGGACGTCTATGCCTTCGGTGTAGTCCTTCTAGAGCTAATAACAGGGCAAAAGCCGATTGAATCGTCAAGGCCGATGGGAGAGGAGAACTTGGTCCAATGGGTATGTTATTGTTGATGTCTTTGTTGCTGTAGTTATTTAATCAATGGTAGTTTACTAGTTTCTGGATTTTAATCAAGTGGTCCTATCAAATAGACTGATACTAGTCTTACGTACACTTCATCATCTAATTTGATGAAGACATAATACATTGATTAATGATTACAACTTACACGTCTTAACTATCAAGACCACGACTAATAAATCAATAGTCGGGTCAGCTTTACCATGTCTAGAGAAAACGTCATTTTGGTTAAGATGTGGTTGTATGCTTGTATTGATATAGCATTATCATAAGCAAAACTCAGTAACCATGGATTAATTTTGTCACAGGCAAAGCCACTCTTGGACAAAGGTAATGTCGGAATTGATAAATTAATTGACCCGCGAGCCAAGGTCACTCCAAGAAGTTCAACACTAATTACTCAGATGGCTAAGGCTGCTTCAGCCTGTATAAATGGTGATGAATCCTGTCGGCCAAGCATTACCGAAGCAATCACTCTATTGAGGGGAGAAACATGGGCTATCAAGGGCAAAGGCAAGCCTAGTTTTAGTCGAAATGGAAGTGCTCATCATGTAATACAACGAACAACAAGCGATATGAAGAATCATTTGGCTCTGGCTATGCTAGGAGTTTCAGAGTGGGATGACGATGATTTCGCGTATGGTCGATGACGATAAGAATGTCGATTTTTTGTATGTTTTTTTTTCCTCTGCAGTTTCGGTTGTCGGTCTTTCTATCTTTCCCTTGTTTATCTTTGTCATTTTATCAACTCTAGGAAGCATTTGTATGGTAAAAGCAAAGACAATGATTGTATAGAAATTTAACTCATAATGATGAAAAAATTAATCTAGAAATTGTATGGTAATTTCATCTGATTTTAGTACTTATGTAGATCAATAACACCATTCACCTTTGCAAATAGTTTGACATTTTGAACAACTATCACTAAATTTGATCCAAGCACAAATTTCAGAGCCAATTCTCGAGCACGTGTGAACTCAAGTTCAAATCAGCTCGTTTTAACCCGAAGCAGGCTCATGCGTTTTGCAGAATAGTTAAGGAATAGTTAACGAAAGGAGCATTCTTTCTACAACAAACGAGAAGCAAAGGGCGAAATATGCAAAATGTAATGAATGCGATTTGTAATCTTCAAAAAAAAAAAAAAAAAAACAAAGCAAATGGCAACTACCTAGAATATCTTAGCAACATCTCTAATCAAACCGCGGTTGGCTCGGGCAAAATCGGTGAATTCTTCGAATGAAATGAACCCATCACCATCAGTATCAAGCTCGGCCATCATCCGCATCACATCGTCGGTAGTGACTGACGCGAGTGTCTTTAGAGCATCTCCGAGCTCAGTGGACGATATTTTGCCATCGCCATTGGTGTCGAACTTGTTGAAAATTTTCTCCCGGTCGGCGATATCTTGAGGTGTGTCCTCATCAGCCATAATAGCAGTTACTTTTGGAGTCAAAAAAAAAACACAAATATGAAAAATTGATGCACTTTTGTTTTGGATTACTAAGTATGATTTTGGACATAAAAAAGGTTGAAGAGAATAAATAGAAATTTTTTCCAATATTTGGAGGGTCTCAGGTTGATTAAGCTTAATTATCGGAATACCTTAGAGTTAAAATTGCAGCAAAATTTAGATGTGTTGCTAAAGATAGGATTTATCTCAAAAAGAGAGGCCAATAATCTTACCTCTATCCTCAAATTTAGAGCTAATTTCTCTAAGCAAATACTACAAGGATCATTAGTTTTCTCAATACAGAAAACTAAAGCCTTCTATAATTAAATTGTAGTCTAAAAGCTAAAGAGCAAGGAATACTCCGAGCGTAGTACTTACAATTAGAATCGTGTTCAATACGACAATACGGTTGAATTATGATCATAAAAACACTCCTACAACAAGGAGTGTAATCAGTAAGGTTGAGCACAGAGAACAAGAATAGCTCAAGTGATGAGAGCTCTCTTACCCCAGCTATGAAGTTGGGGATTCGATTCTCACCTGCGACATAGTGTGCTCCTTTGAGCCACAAAAACAAAAACAAAACAAAAAAAAATAAAAAAACATGGTTGAGCACAAATGCACAATACAAACTTTATCATAGAGCTAAATTTGATTTCTTAAAACATTCATCAATGGCTCAAACTATCATGCAACAACAATGAATCAAAACGACACAAGGCTGAATCTTAATACAACATGGGGGCAAGATCACTCTGCCACAGGCTCAACTATTATTAAAACAACAATGAATCAAAACGACGCAAGGCTGAATCTTAATACAACGTGGCGGCAAGACCACTCTGCCACTTACACACAACTCAAAATTACACATGGGTAGATCCAAAGACAGCCACATGAAAAGATCGGAATCAAGAATATCCTAATGTCTACAGCTCTACAAGATATGCAAGATCCATTATTTGAATGAAAGTCAACCTTGCAAGTAACATTATTGCACATCATTGATTCCTTATGGCTGAAAAATTTGGGTATTTGAGTACTTACAAATTCCATGGATCCACCAGAGGCCTAAGCTACGGTTTTCAGCATTGCATTCTGTACTGCTATTTTAGTAGGCAAAGCAGGAATTGCACCTCTCTCTGTGACGGTTATCGCACCACAGGCGTTGGCGAACTCAAGTGCCTCTCTTAATCGATCCTCCTTCTGCAGAACACAATTTAGACGTGAGTAATATCAATAAGCATGCTGCTATATAAATATAATATGTCATTGATCAATTATAGTAATGTTCGAACCATTTTGGGTCTTGATCAATTTCATGGAACTTAATAAAGTTTTGAAAAATATTAGTAAGGGGGGATTTAGGAAGTTTATTGTAGCACTTGCCAGTTGACACTCTAGGTCTACAACGGAAATATAAATATTTTGGCCAGGATATCAATTTTAGTAGTGTTGAACAACAACAACAAAAAAAAAAAAAAAAAAAAAGTGAAACGGTTAAAAGCGACTCTCACAAAATAACCTATTTTGTAAGAGAGTGTCCGCCTCATAAAAAAAAAAAAAAAAAAAAAAAAAAATTGCAAATTCTTGTATGAAACTAATAACAAAGTAGAGCATTTTTAACTTAAAAGTAACCCTTAATGCTCTACTACCAAAATAATAGTACAACTTTTGAGTCAAAGGGTACCTTAATCAAGTCAATATCGGCAGCTAGCTGGAATAGTATTCCAGCAACAAAGGCATCACCAGCACCAGTCGTGTCCACCGCATCTACTTTAACACCTCCAACCCTCCCACTGAATTCCTGCAAATATATCAAATTTAAAAAAGTGTTTCAATTGCAAAATTGCAAAATGCACAGCTCAGAAGATTCTGCTAAGTTGCAGACACCAGTGAGACTGAGTGAGTAGAAGACGAGTCTGACTCTAAGAATGTGGAAACCACAATCTTTAACTTCCAAATCCAAATCCCGAGTTGATCACTTTTATTGAAGAGGACTTTCCACTTCTTGGCCAATCATTCACTAACTTTTTTTATCTGGACTCTTTTATCGTAAATAGCGGTCATTTTATGCAATTCTCTATATAATTTTCATAATGGATCACTTTGGTACAGCATCGACCCTAAAGATAAGATTGCACACATCCGACCACCTATCCAAGATTTGCAAAAGGTTGTAAACCGCAAGGTAATGTGATATAATTTAAAGAGAGTGCGCTAGAGTGTGTCCAATAGTGTGTCCTATAGTGTGTAGGCGTAGAGGCCTCACCTTTGTATAATATCTGCAACCCTCTGATCCCTCAGTCACAAGCAGCAACTTGAGGTTTGGATGGAACAATTTACGCACAACGTTGTCATCATAGGGATCTTCTCCTTGTGTCAAAAAAGAAATTTCATCTTCACTAACCTACATCCAAATGAACTGTCAGTCTCAGCTTTCCACAATCCATATCATAATTTGTAATGGTTATATTTTTGATTTTTTTTTTGTTACTACGATATATGAAACACGCGGCAAACTTAAACTGGCCTCTTACCTTGATGATATCAGCAGTATCCCAAATGCTAAGTATTCCTTCTCGTGCGCTCTCAGCAGTTGGCCATAATGGAAGCCTTAAGTTAGGATCATAGGAGAGAAGAACACCAGCATCTTTTGCGGCTTTAGTAGCAGCAATATGAGCTGACTTGCATGGTTCAGTGATTAAGCTTATAGACCCATAATGAAATATCTTGGCCTGTCAAAAAAATTAAACAAAGTTAATACATTCCACTTTGTATATTAAATTTTCAACATCAAATTGCGTGAATTGCTATACTATCAGACATAATATAAAAAGAAAATAATAACTCATGGGCCTCAGGTCCAAACCCGTGCGGGAACAATTAGTCTGAAATTCTGAATGATGTCTTCTTGAGTCAAAGACTGTCATCTTGATTAAAAATAAACTGCCTAACTTTGTGTATTTGGTTTTATTTTTCTTAGCTTCGCTTACTTTTTGAAAGAAGCAAGGGACTGAAAGTACCTTGGTGATGAGATCAAAATCAAGCTCAGAGTCCTGAAGCAGCATGTCAGCACTGGGATTACGGTAAAACATGAATTCTCGTTCCCCGTCTTTCCTTAAGGTTACAAAAGCTAAAGCTGTACGAGCACCAGGATCAAATCGCATTCCTTCATTGTTCACATTATTTTCCTTCAAAATGTCAGCAAGCATGTACCCAAACTCATCTTCACCAACCTGAATGTGAAGGTGGAAGAATGCATAAGCAATGGGTAACGAACAAATGTTTTTGAACATAATTACTTCATTCACCATGTTTTTCAAGTTATAGCCATAGGTTTTAGGAGGTGCAAAATCCTCTCACGTGGACGTATGTATGATAAG
The DNA here is from genome assembly GCA_028566215.1 of Silene coronaria. NCBI lineage: Eukaryota > Viridiplantae > Streptophyta > Magnoliopsida > Caryophyllales > Caryophyllaceae > Silene > Silene coronaria. The sequence goes on from JAOWBH010000013.1 coordinate 510,931, forward strand.
TTTCACAGGCTGCATAAGATGAGCTCTGATGAGAGCGAAACACCACCACATTTTCACCCAGTCGTTACAGACTTAAAGTAGAAAACCGCCCAAAGAGTAGGGTACCAAAGTGTAGTTTGATAAATACCGGGGAACCGAAGTGATATTAGCTCAAGTATCAAGGCACCAAAATCAAAAATTTTATTTCAGAAATGAGAGACTGACAATCTATAACGGCAAACTTGTTACCTTGCCGATGAATGCTGATGTCCCTCCAAGACGAGCGATTCCGACAGCAACATTAGCTGGAGCACCACCAGGAGCCTTTTTAAATGCCGGTGCTTCAGCCAATGAAAGCCCACTGGTGGTTGGCACAAAGTCGATAAGCATTTCCCCGAAGCAAACAACAAGCGAGTCTTGTGCCTCTAATGGGCCATTGCTAGCAGGATGTGCTCTAGCTACACAAGAGTTAAGAGCAATTAGAGCTGTCAGCATCTCAATTAATAACCTAGCAATTCATTGTGAAAAAGGCTTGGGTGATTCAAGGTTTAATAGCTTGATTTAATGTAAGAAATTGAAATCTCGCCTGCAAAAACTTACGAGTTACGGCTACACCACTTCTACTTTAAAATCGTTATGATCTCACAGCGCCAACTAGGCACCAGCCATAACAACAAAGTCCTAGTTTCAGAATAATTTCGAGACGGCTATATTTTGATCACAAATCGACACCCATTAATTTAATTATGAGGGAATAAGTACATTACCAAAATAAATAAAAATGGTTAACTAAATCATCTATGCTCTATGTTTATTACTATGTCTTGTGATACATTTTACAGCACAAATTTAAGCACCGATAATCCGAAACAATCTCTTTGTATTTTTTTATGTAGAGGTAAGGTTATCTACATCTCACCCCCTACCTGGCCGCAATGTGGCAATATTGTTGCTTTTAGTCTTTTACTACATTACAGCAAGACGCCAACACGCCACCGTAGTCCATAGTTCCTCCTTATTTAGCATATGAAACTAGCATTCAAAATCACTTACACAACCTAATCACACATTACCCCTACAAATCTTAGTATGGGTTCATTGGAATCTACATGATCAATAAGCAGCATTAGCATCAAACCCACATGGAACCTTATTGCCTATAAAACCCGTCAGCATCAAAATAGCCCCCGTGTCTAGCAACAGTTTGCCTAATTGATAAGGATCACTTAACTTTATTAACCAAATGCGCATATAATAACTCAAAAAGTATGGTAGTAGTGAGTCACAAAAAGTCCACCTAAATTTCACGCTATCTCTACATTTCTCCACCATAAAGAGTAAAGACTACAACGACCAATAACAACCTTTTAAAATCACGGGTATGTAATCTCTAAAATACATGAAAAGATAAATGTTCCAGATTACATCAATAGTTGGATCAAATTATCCAAAAAAAAAAAAAAAAAAGTTTCTATCCTTTTTACCTGTATCTTTTTTTGCCTAACTTCATCCAGAATTCTCGTATGAGACGGTCTCATGATAAGATTATTACAATACGATAAGAAACAAGCAAATATTAATAAGAACCGCGTACCTTTGAAAACATCCCGTCGGAATGATTGGACCGGTGAACCGGAGGCAGTGTGTCGCCGGAAAAACAAGGCGGGCCCGGGAAATCTATTAGTGGGATAATCAAGCTTAGAGGATAAGGATATAAATTGAAATGGGCATGGGCATGGAGTTAAAGCCATTTATTTATTTTTATTTATTCAATTGATCAATCTAATTTAACTATTTAAAAAAAAAAAAAAAAAATGATTATGGATTAAATGCAAAATTTGTAAATGGGTTGATGAGGTAGTGTTGACTTAATAGTGTGGTATGCGTATGATTGAGTTGCGGAGTTAGCTAAGTTTTTGTGAAAAATGAGAATGATGAAGAAAGAGAGGAGACTTTTGGAGGGAGTAAAGGCTAAGACAAGGACCTTAACTTTGGGTTTTATTCCAGTTAAGGACCTGAACTTTTAACTTTTCCAGTTAAGGACTTCCTCAATCACACCGTTAACTTTGGTGTTAATGCAACACTCTAGATTGCAAAGCATATATATATACACAGTAAGTCTTGCTTGCGACGGGTAGTTTGTGAGAGGAAATGGGTAGAGGGACAAAGGAGGGTCCCCCATGTACTTCCCCACTCAAGGCAAATGGGTTGTTTGTGAGGGAATATGGTATCCGTC
>JAOWBH010000013.1:517467-532951 GCA_028566215.1 Silene coronaria
ATCATCTCCAACTAAGTAGAGTTCTTAATTTGCAGATAAATTTCCTTAGCTGTTCATAAAAATTACTCCGTACGATTCTTTGGAATTGCTTAATTTGTTCAAAACCCTCTCACAAATTTTGAAAAGTTCGGAAATTCCAAAGAATCGGAGGTAGTAATTTATATTGAAAGTCGCATGACATTTTCTATTTTCAATAGACCAAAGACTCACTGTAGTTATTTGGATAGAGCCTCTTCACTATAGTTATGTGGATAGAGTCTCTTTTTTTATCTGCTTATTGTATAGCGATGTAGACTACCCTTCTATATTTTGTTATTTTTCATTACCACATTATGCCATTATGGCTGCTGACAGCCTTTTTAAATTGAGATTGGTATAAGAAACATCTACTTTTAACTCGAAGGAGATTATTATGTTGAAAGAGCTTAAAGTACATGTGCAGGCTCTTATGATGCAATGGAGGGTTTATCTCAGTGTCCCTTTCTTAGTTTCGGTTATATGGACTTTGGCTTTAGCTTGAAATACTAGATAAAGGCTGTGCTCATTCTGAGACCTCTCTAGGCATTGTTAACCATGCTGGATATATAGTGGACATCCTGCAACGTTAACTGGTCGCCTGGGTTTAAACTCTCGTGTGTACTTAAGTAGATCAGTTATACTGCCTCTAGATAAGTTCATTATTGTCTCTAGTTGGCATGTTTTTCTGTAACATCACGCTTTTAGTGTTGCACCTTGATGTGGATTGTGCGTGACTGTTGAATATTAAGCTGTTGTTGGAACTTGTCATATACTCATGCACGCTTTTAGTGTTGCACCTTGTTGTTTTTCCGTCCTAAATTCTCCTATTGGATGCATCAAGTGGCTGAAAAGGAGAAACTAATCTGTCATGACCAAACACTTATCTATGTTTTGATGTCGCTCCTTGTCTCAGAATACTGCATTGAAGCTGTTAGAAGTTGGATTACTTGGGCAAATAGATAATGAGCTTGATTCATCTCAGTCCAGCTCGGCGCATCCTCTTGTGGAAGGGTTGCCTTCTGTCCTCCATCAAGAGGATGATTCTTTGATTGAACAGCACACCAGGTGTACTGTACAAGGTACGCTTCTCTTGACTATATGGTGCCTCTTTAAGTTTATTGTGCTCCAGTCCTTGCTGTCATAACATCACGGATTTGCCGATTTTAGGTGTCGGATGCTCTAGCGAAAAGCCGCCAGTTGACCAGCTTCTTTCTACATTGGCGTCCAACCTTTTGCAACCTGATATGACAAAATCACCCATGGAATCCACTTTTCCGCACGATTTCAGTTCGTTGGTGTCCTCTTCTCAGCATTGGGCGGTTTTTCACTTAGGATGCGTTCATCGCCTACTGTTATCTTGCAATGAACTTATTCAACTTCCAGAAACTTATGATGTAAAGGTGGTTGAGTTGAGCTTGCGGAGGAAATTGTCTGCTTCTTCCAATATCCTGAAGTTACTTCGTAATCTTGTGGGCAGTATCCCATTCCTTGAAGTGGACTATCCTTTACTAAAGAGTATTGCTGATTTTGCTGACGTGGTTCCTACTATGTTTAAGCTGCGGCTTGACTTTGTGGGAAGCCATGTGAATTCTGAGATTAGTTATGACAGTGTTATGCTAAATATCATTGAGGAGTATCTGCATATTGTGCAACTGCTTAGCTGTGGTAAGAGCGTTCTCCAAAATGTCAAGGCATGCATACTTGCTTCTGTACTTGGTCTTCTGGATTCTAACATTTGGAGATACAACAAGTTAGTCAGTAACTTCAAAATTCCTTTGGTTTACTTCCCACGTTGTGTCAATTATTTTGTCAAACTCATTGGAGAGGTGAAAAACCATAGACATCAGATGAACGCAGCGAGTGACTTGGACACAGATATCTCATTTTCGATAGCTGACACTGAGGTGAAAAGTGTCAGTAATGTTCACTGTGGCAGCGTTATATTGGTGAAGAATTATACAGCTGAGGAACTCATGTTAATTATATTTCCTAAATCTGTTCAGTGGGTGGATAATTTGATTCATCTTCTTGTTTTCCTGCATTCTGAAGGAGTGAAATTGCAGCCAAAGCTTGAGAGATCATGTTCCAGTGGTGCAAAACCAAGTTGCAACGCTGAGTTGGAAAGTACAATTTGCCATGATGATGAAGCACTATTTGGGGATTTGTTTTCAGAGGGGGGTCGTTCTGTTGGATCAAATGATGGATTTGAACAAACATCTGCAGTTCCTAATCCACTTGTAGGGTTTTGTAACTTGATAATACAGGCTGCTGTGGAGTTGTCGACCTTTCTTCAATTGTGCATATTTTCTCCTGAATGGTCGTATTCTGTTTACGAGGATGCTTGCTGCAAGCTTAGAAGAGATCATATTGATTCTCTTCTGTCGTTGCTTGGCTGTCAAAATTTTGAGATTGATGAGTTTGATAGTGTTGCAGCTTTAAATGAGCACAAGAAGACTGATCAAGTTCATGAGGTATGCTTTGAGATGTTGCAGGGTCTTCTGAAGCGTCATGCAATCTCTGATGAGATGGAAGAGTATCTCATCCATAAAATTCTGGAGATTAGAAATGGATATTTTGCTTACAATGATCAAACCCTTGCCTTGCTTGCTCACGTTTTAATACAAAGAGTGGGTTCATCTGGGAGCCATTTAAGGAATAAGGTTTATACAGAATTCGTGAATTTTATAGTTGAGAAAGAGAAAGAGGTGTTTATGAATTGCCCTTCATGGAAAGAACTTGTAATCTCTCTTCCTAATGTTTTCCACATGGAGATTATTTTTATGGCTTTTCATCTGTCCTCCGAAAGTGAGAAGGCTGCACTGACTGAACTTATCTTTTCCACTCTTAAAACATTTGCTGCCCGGACAGACAGATTGAACAGCTTGCAGCTGTCTTGCTGGGGTATGATAGTTTCACGAGTGGTCGTAGTTCTGCGACATTTAATGTTGAATTTTCATGGTTGTCCAACATCGCTGCTCTTGGATTTTAGATTAAAGCTAAATGCAGCCCGGCTTGTTGGATTCCATGATCATCATGCTAATGACATTACTTCAACGTGGTTGTCACCAGCTGTAGATTATGTGATGGGTTTATGTAGTGAGCCTGTACCATGCAACTTGGTTAATCACCTTCTTGATTTTGAATGTAAATCTGCTAGACTGTGTTTCAATGATGGGGAAACTGGAAGCTCCTCTTTGAATTGGAACGACGTGTGTGCTGTCTTTTCCCAAATTTTGTTGTTGTGGAGGGGCGAGAAGGGCACAACTGTTGAAGATTTGATTATTGAGAGGTATATGTTTCTGCTTTGCTGGGACTTGCCTAGTGTTGGGTTGACCTTGGACCCTGTGCATTCGTTTACTGGCCATGATCTGGATACCTCAAATATGGATTTCTTCATCCGATTTAGTCGCTTGTGTTTGCGTCGTCTTGGTGATGTTAGTAGCCAAGTGGACATTGTGGATATAAGCATAAAGTTGCTTCAACGCTTAGCCACGTGTGATGACATTGAGGATTCTGGGTGGAATTTGCTTAGAAATGGGCAGTGGCTTTCTCTGATTCTTTCCTTGCTTAATACAGGCTTTGGGAGTTATTGTGTAAAGAATTGTGTTGCCGGAGTGAGTCTACCATTGGCAGACAACAAATCTGATGCAGACTTTGTTGCTTCTGCAGAAGCCTTCATCAGCCGGATAGTGGAGGCTGGCAGTGTTCCTTTGGTGCTTAAAATCTTATCTTCACTATTAGCAAGATATATTAAGATGTATGAGCATGCCTTTTTGGCCACTTTCAGTGATCACCAGTCATGTTCCCAGAGCCGTTCTCATCTTCTACTTTTGAAGCATACTGAATTTGGTGACATGAAGGAGGAGAATCTGGTAAAGCAGGATCTTGTTCATGTGCAGCTAGAGAGTGCTAATGGTCTCTTTTCAAAGATTGACAATGTAATCAGCAAGAAGTCTTCAGGGGTGCTAAGTACCATTTTTTCTGAATGCACGATGCATGGATTCCCCTCACATCCTCAGACATCTAGTGGTGCTCTCGTTTCCTGCATGTTGAGCATCAAAGGCATAATATGTCTTCTTGATCTTCTGTTTAAAGTCAAAGACACAAATGGTGGATTTCTTGTGGAGACTGAGCTACTACACGAAATTTTCTGTTCGGTGATGGTTGTTAAATATGACAAGGTTCTACAGAAGTTAAGTGAGAAGTGTGGAGATATATGTCGTGGATGCACTGTTGCAGCTGGTCCAGATTTTAGCTTGTTATTTCTTGTGAAGCAGATTGAATGTTTTCTGCGGGACATAAATTTTGCAGTGGATTCTGATCACAGCAAGGTTGAATTGCTGGTGGTGAAAGCCGTTGATATAATGGAAATTCTTATCAAAGATCCTTTGAGGATCAACATTTTCAAATTTTATGTTGGCGCTGAAGATGTTTCCCAACAGGTTGTTGACCTATATAGTTCGCTGCGTGGTGATTTACTGGTTTTGATTGATTCTCTAGCCAGCTGTCAATCTGAGACAGTAAATGCTAAAGTTCTGAACTTCTTTACTGATGTTATATCAGGGGATTTATGTCCCAATGTAAAACATGATGTGCAAAAGAAATTTCTTGACATGGATATAAGTTGTGCGTCTAAGTGGTTAGAGAAGAGAATGTTGGGTTACCCTGTTAAAGATTCTGCGGCTCTTACATGTTCTCAAGGAAGTTCAATGCCCCTCAAAGAGTCAACAATGTGTTTTGTCCAATGCCTTGTATCTCATGATGATCCGTTGAGTAGAGGTCTTTACCGCCATTTGTTTGATGCTTTGTTGCTTTCTCTGGAGACGGCATTTGAAGTGCATGATATTCATACTGCAAAGTCTTATTTTGGATTTGTAGTTCAACTTCTAAAAGATGTGGCATCAATGAGATTACTGCTTGAAAAAAGCTTGTCTTTGATGGAAAAGCTGGCTGCTCATGATCATCAGCTTCAAGGGCTAAAGTTCCTTCTGAACTTTTTTGAGTCCATCCTCAGTGATTCGGGATCTTTGGATATTGTGCCAGCTAAAAACTATGGTAAATCATTCTCTGGTAGTTCATCTAGTTCGAAAAAACATTCTGAATCGTTGGTCCTTGCTGCTACTCAAGATGGAAGGTCCACGCCTTTTGAGTGTGATGCAGCATCTATAGATGAAGATGAGGATGATGGAACATCCGATGGAGAAGCTGCTAGCATAGACAAGGATGAAGAAGATGATTCTAGCTGTGAACGGGTACTCGCTTCAAAAGTTTGCACATTTACATCCAGTGGCAGCAATTTCATGGAGCAGCATTGGTACTTCTGTTATACGTGTGATTTGACTGTTTCGAAAGGCTGCTGCTCTGTTTGTGCTAAAGTGTGTCATCGAGGCCATAGAGTTGTTTACTCCCGCTCAAGTCGTTTCTTTTGTGATTGTGGAGCTGGAGGTGTTAGAGGTAGCACTTGCCAGTGTCTAAAGCCGAGGAAATTTGTTGAAAGCAGTGTAACACAAGCAAGACCCATTGCTAGTTTTCAACCCCTACTCTCTTTCACTGAGGAAGGGGATCAGTTGCCTGATAGTGATTCGGATCCAGATGAATTTGTCTCTATGGAAGCAGATAACTCTTCGAGGCTTTCTATCCCCAAAGACATCCAAGGGGAGATCCATCGTCTATACGAAGAACTTGACCTTGAGGCTCAGGTGCTTAATATTTGTACCATGCTGCTGCCATCTGTCACTAGGAGAAGGGACTGCAATGTTTCACGGGATAAAAATCTTGTTTTAGGAGAAGATAAAGTACTCTCTCCTGGTTCAGATCTTCTCCAGCTGAAGAAGGCTTACAAGAGTGGATCTTTAGATCTGAAGATTAAGGCTGATTACTCAAATTCAAAAGAGCTACGATCACTTTTAGCTAGTGGTTCTCTTATGAAATCTTTGCTCAGCGTAAGTATTCGTGGTCGTCTTGCTGTAGGAGAAGGTGATAAAGTTGCTATCTTTGATGTTAGCCAGCTGATTGGACAAGCCACTGTTGCACCAGTGACTGCAGACAAAACCAATGTTAAGCCTTTGTCCAAGAATGTTGTTCGATTTGAAATTGTACATCTTGTCTTTAACCCTGTGGTTGAGAATTATCTTGCTGTTGTCGGCTATGAGGATTGCCAGATTTTTACTGTGAGTCCAAGGGGTGAGGTAACTGACCGTCTTGCCATTGAGCTTGCTCTTCAGGGTGCTTACATCAAGAAGGTTGATTGGGTGCCCGGTTCTCAGGTGCAACTAATGGTTGTGACTAATAGATTTGTGAAGATTTATGATCTTTCACAGGACAACATTAGTCCTCTGCATTACTTTACCTTGCCGGATCAGATGATTATGGATGCAGTAATTTCCGTGGCATCTCAGGGAAAAGTCTACCTTGTTGCACTTTCAGAATCAGGAAGCTTGTTCAAGCTTGAGCTGTCAACACAAGGTAATGTGGGGACCAAACAATTAAGTGAAATTGTTGAGGTTCCCAATAGGGATGTCCTTGTAAAGGGGTCGTCTTTGTACTTCTCATCAACCTATAAGTTGCTCATTGTTTCATATCAAGATGGAAGTACGGTTGTTGGCCGGTTGAATTCAAGTGCAACTTCTTTATCTGAGATGTCTTCAATATATGAGGATGAACAAGATGGCAAACAACGATCAGCTGGTTTGCATCACTGGAAAGAGTTGTTACCTGGTAGTGGGCTGTTTATTTGCTTTTCAACTTGGAAATCAAATTCTGCGTTTGCGGTCTCCTTTGGAGTTAGTGATATAATTGCTCAGAGTCTGCGACATGCAGTTGGCTCAAATTCACCCGTGGTTGGTGCTACTGCATATAAGCCTATATCTAAGGACAAATTCCACACACTTGTGTTATATGATGATGGCAGCCTTCAGATATTTTCTCATGCTCAAGCTGATCTTGATTCTGTGCCAAATCCAGTTGCAGAGAAAGTGAAAAAATTAGGTCCAAACATCCTTTGTAATAAAGCTTACTCCAGTGCAAATCCTGAATTTCCTCTTGATTTTTTTGAGAAGACAGTTTGCATCACTTCCGATGTGAAATTGGGTGGTGATGCCATTAGAAATGGCGACTCTGAGGGAGCTAAGCAAAGTCTGGCATCTGAAGATGGATTTCTTGAAAGTTCCAGTCCCTCTGGGTTCAAGGTATACTGGCTGACTTCAATTCTATTTGCCGCGATTACATTTCATTTTGGCTGTAGATTTCGGGAATTTATTGCCCTTTGTGATTCGAATTTCATGAATTCATCTCTTTTCTGGCTTTGCGGTACAATGAAATGAAAAAAATTAGCTCGTTAAGTTGTCTGTGGTCCTTTTTTACCTGTGAAACAGCTGATGAAGTTGCCTTTCTCAAAGCATTCTTTTGGGAAGAGCCTCTTTGTGAGCATAAGTGTCTTGCATGCATTTACTCCCCTTTAGCCTGTTTAGGTAGGACTGTGGGAGATTATGTAGATCCAATGTTTAAAGTTCATGTCTATACAGTAAGGGGGCGTTTGGTTAGGGGGTGTTAGGAAAACAAAGTTAGTGATACCCTTTGTTGGTGTTTGTTTCACCCATTTTCTGATTCCTTTTTTCCCCTCCTTACCCCGAAGTCCTCTAACTCCGTTCCCCTCACTCCCAAGGGAATACCATTCCCTTCCCCACTACATCAACCAACAACCAAGTGACCAACACTTTCTTCTTTTCCACCTACATCCACCGCCACCTGCAATAGCCACTGCCGTCACCCGACCCAAGTTGGCCGCTGGTGACGTGCCCGCAAGTCAGCCGCCGGCGACATACCCCCGTCGCCGGCACTACCCCTGGAACATCCGTAATCCTGATACCCACAGGCCACAACCATCACAATACCGCAACCTTTGCCATCTTCAACTTCCACAGATGCCAGATTTGGGTGTTGGGTCGACCCTCCTTCGACCTCCACCACCACAGTTAGATATCCTTGAATCGTGGTAGGTGGTTGGTGTTGGTAGTTAGGGTTTGGTGGGTGGTGTGGACTCGGATTGTGGCTTCTAGGCGGTGGGTAAGAAAGTGCGGTGACGGCGATAGTGGTGAGGTCGCCGGCTCTGGCTGCAAGTTTGGGTTGGGTGGTGAAAGGTGGTGGTAGGAGGGGAGTGAGTGAGTGGATTTTGGTTGGTCATTATTCCCTTTCATAGGTAACCAACAAGTAATATAAGGGGTAATCCCTTTCCTTTCCCTTTCTTACCCTTTCCTGATTCCTTTCCCTTTCCCTTTCTCTAACCCAACGCCCCCTAAATGTTACCACAGCATGATTGAGTCTTAGTATTCACTTGTAAGTACTACAAGAAACTCTGAGGAAATGGTCTATCACTGTTTCACAGCTAGCTAATGTATGGGTTAGTTGAATTTCTTGTTTTTTCTTGTTGTATTTTTTCAATTCACTGATTGATATTTGGTGATCTATTCTATGGTTTTTGGCCTTATGTTGTCATGATTCAGCTCACGTTTTTTTTTTCCAGATCACTGTATCAAATTCTAACCCAGACATCGTAATGGTTGGCATCCGCGTACATGTCGGAAATACATCAGCAAATTATATCCCCTCTGATATTAGCATATTTCAGAGAGTGATTAAATTGGATGAGGGCATGCGATGTTGGTACGACATTCCATTTACTGTGGCTGAATGTCTCCTTGCTGATGAAGAATTTGTAGTCTCAGTTGGGCCTACTTTCAATAGCTCAGCATTGCCTAGAATAGACTCATTGGAGGTTTATGGTCGCCATAAAGATGAGTTTGGTTGGAAAGAGAAAATGGAAGCAGTTCTTGACATGGAGGCGCGTGCTCTTGGAAGTACCTCATGGACTACTACATCCAGGAAAAAGTACCATACTGTTCAGTCTGCACCTGCTGAGGAACAGGTGTTAGCGGATGGACTCAAGCTCCTGTCAGGACTTTATCTACTGCGCAAGCCTTACGGATGCTTGAAATTGGAGGATGTCAGATTAGAATTGAGCGTGCTTAAATGTAGGCCACTGCTTGAAACAATCTTTGAAAGCGACAGGGAGCTATTACTGCAGTCTGCTGCGTGCCGTATTTTGCAGGCTATGTTTCCTAAGAAGGAGATCTATTATCACGTACTTACTGTTTCATGCCACTCCTTCAAATTCTATCTTTTCTCTGTTGTTTTCACACAAGCTTGTAGTATTGTTGTTTGTGACTTTCTTTTACATTTTGTTTCAACTTGATTCAGGTGAAGGACAGCATGCGCCTTCCTGGTGTGCTGAAGTCCACAGCTTTGCTATTGTCAAGGTTGGGGATTGGTGGTTCTACTGCAGCTTGGATAATTGAGGAATTCACGGCCCAGATGCGTGCTGTAACTAAGATTGCTGTACATCGACGGTCAAACTTGGCCGCTTTTCTTGAGACAGATGGTATGAGACTGAGATTAGATCTGATCTCTTCCCTTACCTTCCCCCGTTTTGTTACTATTTAGGGAGTTTATTATAACCTTGCATAATTTTTAAATAACATTTTTTTTTTTTTTTATTATTATTATTATTTTTTTTTTAGGATTAAGCTAATTTGACTTTGGTGGTGTGGATTCTCACGAAATTTTCATTCTAATGATCTGAGTTCTGAACTATTTCTACACCTTGATGGCCTTCAGTGTAATATTATCAAAGTTTCATACAAATAACAAATAATTGTAAGCATAATAAAGTACTCCCTCGAATTTTTTAGTTTCTTCCATCCCTTTTACCCACATTTTAAGAAAAAAGGCTTAAACGAGTATAGTACCCCTCATTCCCTCACCCGTTCTCATCCCACATATCTTTAGCATTCACTAGCCACACAGGAGTACAGGACACACATCAGTTATCCTCACAACTACCACTCTCCTTCACTCCACCCCACACCAACCACCTTCCTTCCACCTGACATCACACTAACCACCACCATCCTTCCTTCTCTCTCTTCCCGGACTTCCACCCCGACACCACCACAACATCACTGACCTCATCACGACTCCAACAACACCAGCCGACTCCATGACAATGTATGTTCACACTAGCTGATTACCACCAGGACACACCTAGACAAGTGCAGATTGTGGTTGATAAAGTATATGAAATGTTGGTGGAGAAGACGTTTCGATTGGTGGTGGTGTTTCAATTGTTGGTGGAGCAGTAGCTTTGAAATGGCGGACCATATCTTCGAAAAGGCATTTCAAATCTGGGACTCACCATTGGTCAGGAAGGCAAAGATGGTGGTGAGCCGGTAATGCGCATTGGCGGCGAATCGGAAATGGAGATTGGTGGTTGAAAAGATGGAATTTGGTTGTGACTTGGTGGTGTTAAGGACGGAGTTGGGTGTTAATAAGTGTCATCAGGAGTACTAAGTAAGTTGAGTTAGGGTAATTAATGGGTTCGTAGTATCAATAACTGGTAAATCTAAATATATGGGGTTGAGTAAATAAAGCTGAAATATTTTGAGACTTGAGAGTCAAGTGAGTGGCATTTTTTGTAATTCTAATATTTTCAAAGGACAATTTGGTGAAAGATACAAAAAAGTAGCCAAAAGCAGGAATTTTGAAAAGTGGGAAGAATTAAAAATTTAGCCAAAGGGGGAAAATGGGATGAAAATAGGAAATGGGGGTAGTAATGTTCTTGCAGATTGATGTTACCATTCACACCTTAATTGCTACTTGATTTTTTTGCACTTCATTATGCTCATTAATTGAGATTGCATTTAACCATGTTATTACCTTAGGTCACCAGTGGGAAAATGCTCAAATCCATTATAGTGAAAATTTGTTCAACTCTAGGTCACCAAAGTGGAATTTATGAAATATTGAAATCCACCTTTATAAAAGGCAAATGCTTCTGGTATTTCAGGTTCACAAGTGGTTGATGCGCTTATGCAAGTCTTGTGGGGAATATTAGAGATAGAGCAGCCAGACACACAGACAATGAACAGTATTGTTATTTCTTCTGTGGAACTCATCTATTGTTATGCTGAATGTTTGGCTCTTCATGGGAAAGATTCAGGTGGACATTCTGTTTCAGCTGCTGTTACATTGTTAAAGAAACTTCTATTTTTTCCTAATGAGGCTGTTCAGACTGCGAGCAGGTAATCAGTTACACACCTTTCTCTTTTCGTACTTAACTTATACGAGTGGAACTATTGATATTTTCTTTGATGGGTTCTGCAGCCTGGCAATTTCTTCAAGGTTGCTTCAAGTTCCTTTTCCAAAACAAACTATGCTAGCTACCGATGATGGAGCAGAAAATACTACTTCAGCTTCGAGCCATGCTGATGACATGGCTGCTCCTGGTGGTAACGCACAGGCCATGATAGAAGAGGATTCAATGACATCTTCAGTTCAGTATTGTTGTGATGGCTGCTCTACAGTTCCTATACTGAGGCGTAGATGGCATTGCACCATCTGTCCAGATTTTGATCTGTGTGAGGCGTGTTATGAAGTATTGGATGCAGATAGGCTTCCTCCACCACACTCTAGAGATCATCCAATGACGGCAATTCCTATAGAGATGGAAACATTGGGAGAAGGCAATGTGATGCAGTTTTCTGATGAGTTGAGTGATCCAAACATTTTACCAACTTCATCACACGTCAATCTGCAAAGTTCTACCCCATCAATTCATGTACTGGAACCTAATGAGCCGGAGGATTTTTCTGCTTCGGTGCTTGATCCTGTCTCTATCTCAGCATCAAAGCGTGCTGTAAATTCTTTGCTTCTCTCTGAGCTCCTAGAACAATTACGCGGCTGGATGGAGACAACTTCTGGCATTCGTGCTATTCCAGTTATGCAACTTTTCTACCGGCTATCTTCTGCTGTTGGTGGACCTTTTATACACAGCTCAAAGCCTGATAGCTTAGATTTGGATAACCTGATTAAGTGGTTTTTTGCTGAGATTGATCTGAACAAACAATTTGTAGCAAGAAGAAGGTCTAATTGTGGTGAAGTCACAATTCTCCTCTTTATGTTCTTCACCTTGATGCTACGGAATTGGCACCAGCCAGGGAATGATACCTCTGGTCCAAAATCAGGTGGATCTTCTGATGCACATGATAGGAACTATCCTCAGAACTCTTTGTCTGCTTCTATTACTTCTGCTGGACTTTCAAATGACCAAGAGAAGAATGATTTTGCTTCTCAGCTACATAGAGCGTGCACTACTTTGCGACAACAATCTTTTGTAAATTACCTCATGGATATTTTGCAGCAGCTGGTTCATGTTTTCAAGTCGTCAGCTGGTAATCTTGAAGGTTCAACTGATGTGCACCCTGGGTCTGGTTGTGGGGCTTTACTGACTGTGCGAAGAGAACTACCTGCTGGTAATTTTTCCCCGTTCTTTTCAGATTCATATGCAAAAGCTCACAGGGTAGACGTTTTTGCCGACTACCATCGCCTCTTGTTGGAAAATACTTTTCGATTGGTCTACAGTCTGGTTCGTCCTGAAAAGCACGATAAAACTGGGGAGAAAGAGAAGGTGTACAAGATTTCTTCCAGCAAAGAGTTGAAATTGGATGGATATCAAGATGTTCTTTGCAGTTACATAAATAATACACATACAACTTTTGTCAGAAGGTATGCAAGAAGACTCTTTCTGCACTTATGTGGGAGCAAGTCTCATTACTACAGTGTTCGGGACTCCTGGCAGTTCTCTTGTGAGCTCAAGAAGTTGCATAAACACGTTAGCAAAACCGGCGGTTTTCAAAATTCTGTCTCGTATGAGAGAAGTGTTAAGATTATCAAGTGCCTGTCCACCATGGCTGAAGTAGCTGCTTCTCGTCCTAGAAATTGGCAGAAGTATTGTTTGAGGCATTTAGATGTCTTACCACTTCTGTTGAAATGGATATTTTATCTTGGGGAGGAGTCGGTTATTCAGATGCTTAAACTCCTGAATGTGGCCTTTTACACGGGAAAAGATGTAAGCCACCCTTCTCAGAAGACTGAACCAGGGGATGCTGGGGTGTCCTCAAATAGATCTTCTACCTCATCTCATGAGTCTAAAAAGAAAAAGAGAGGAGATGACGGAGCTGAGACTGGTTCAGAGAAGTCTTTGTTAGACATGGAGGTGGCTGTCGAAATTTTTGCTGATAAAGCTGGTGAAGTTTTGATACAGTTTATTGATTGCTTCCTTCTTGAGTGGAATTCAAGCGCTGTTCGCTCTGAAGCGAAATGTGTTCTTCAGGGGATGTGGCATCATGGAAAATCATTATTCAAGGAGACAATGTTGAAGTTGCTTTTGCAGAAAGTGAAATCCTTGCCTATGTATGGGCCAAACGTTGCTGAGTATACTGATTTGCTAGCATGTTTACTTGGAAAGGTTCCTGATGTCAGCTCAAAGCAGTTAAGCGGTGAACTTTTAGATAAATGCCTTACTTCTGATGTGATTCGGTGCTTTTACGAGACCCTACACACGCAGAATGAATTGTTGGCTAATCACCCGAATTCCCGTATATATAATACTTTGAGTGGCCTTGTGGAATTCGATGGTTATTATCTAGAGAGTGAGCCTTGTGTTTCCTGTAGCTCTCCTGAGGTTCCCTATAGCAGAATGAAGCTGGAGAGCCTTAAATCCGAGACAAAATTTACAGACAATCGCATAATAGTGAAATGTACAGGGAGCTACACAATCCAGTCTGTTACAATGAATGTGCATGATGCTCGGAAGTCCAAAACAGTGAAAGTCTTGAACATGTATTACAATAACAGGCCTGTGGCTGACCTGTCTGAGCTAAAAAATAATTGGTCTTTGTGGAAGCGAGCCAAAAGTTGTCATCTCACCTTTAATCAAACAGAGCTGAAAGTGGATTTCCCGATTCCAATTACTGCTTGCAACTTCATGATCGAGCTTGATTCCTTCTATGAAAATCTTCAGGCTTCATCAATGGAGCCATTGCAATGTCCAAGATGCAGTCGTCCTGTCACTGATAGGCATGGTATTTGTAGTAATTGCCATGAAAATGCATATCAATGTAGACAATGCCGCAATATTAATTATGAGAATCTAGATTCATTTCTGTGTAATGAATGTGGATACAGCAAGTATGGGCGTTTTGAGTTCAACTTCATGGCAAAACCCAGCTTTACTTTTGATAATATGGAGAATGATGATGATATGAAGAGGGGACTTGCCGCAATAGAATCTGAATCAGAAAATGCTCATAGGAGGTATCAGCAACTATTAGGATTCAAGAAACCTCTTTTGAAGATAGTATCCAGCATTGGTGAAAACGATTTGGATTCACAGCAGAAGGATTCTGTCCAGCAGATGATGGTTTCCTTGCCTGGACCTTCGTGCAAGATAAATCGTAAAATTGCACTTTTAGGTGTCCTGTATGGTGAGAAGTGCAAAGCAGCCTTCGACTCAGTGAGCAAAAGTGTCCAGACTTTGCAAGGGCTTCGTCGAGTTTTAATGAACTACTTGCACCAAAAAAATTGTGCCAAGGCCACGGAACTTACACGATTTATAGTGTCAAGGGCACCTAGCAGTTGCTATGGTTGTGCTAGTACTTTTGTTGTCCAGTGCCTAGAGATATTACAGGTTCTATCAAAGCATTCTAGTTTCAAAAAACAGCTTGTTTCTCTGGGCATATTAACGGAATTGTTTGAGAACAACATTCATCAAGGCCCAAAGTCTGCCCGTGCACAAGCCAGAGCTGTGCTTTGTGCTTTCTCTGAGGGTGACATGAGTGCTGTCAGCCAGTTGAATAATTTAATACAGAAGAAAGTTTTATACTGTCTTGAACATCATCGATCTATGGATATTGCTGTTGCAACCCGAGAAGAAATGTTGTTACTTTCAGAGGTTTGTTCTTCAACTGATGAATTTTGGGAATCGAGGTTACGTGTAGTCTTCCAGTTGCTATTCACTTCAATAAAGGTGGGCTCCAATCATCCAGCCATCTCAGAGCATGTTATCCTCCCTTGCCTGCGTATCATATCCCAAGCTTGTACGCCACCAAAACCCGACTTAGTGGACAAAGAGGCTGGAGGCAAATCTTCTCAGACTGCACCACTGAAGGATGACAACAGCCAAGGTCCTCCTAGTAGCTTTGGCACTGCAGTCAGTGGGGGTAAGTCTGTACCGGAGTTGGTTGAGAGAAACTGGGATGGTTCACAAAAGGCTCAGGACATACAGATATTGAGTTATTCAGAATGGGAGAAAGGAGCATCATATCTTGATTTTGTCAGGAGGCAGTACAAAGTTTCACAAGTATTCAAAGGTGCTGGTTATAGGTCGCGACCTCAGAGATATGATTTCCTAGCTTTGAAATATGGACTGAGATGGAAGCGTAGGGCTTGTGCAAGAAATAACTTGCTGTCATTTGAGCTGGGGTCATGGGTCTCTGGACTCATACTAAGTGCCTGTTCCCAATCAATAAGGTCGGAAATGTGTATACTGGTAAACCTTCTATGTTCTCAAAGT
>JAOWBH010000013.1:533051-543634 GCA_028566215.1 Silene coronaria
CCCCCCCCCCCCCCCCCCCCCCCCCCCCCCCCCCCCCCCCCCCCCCCCCCCAAAGGGGTACGGGAATCATTGTTTGGCTATAACAAATACTAAAGGAAATGAGGGTGTTTCATTCCCTTTCCCTTTCCAAACACCCCCATACTAAACGCCCCCTTAGTGGGGCCTGGTGGTTGAAGCTTAGTCTACTGAGATAATTTCATTTTAAGATTATAATACGCGCTCGAAGCAGCTTCACAAGACACGATGTTATTATTGATTCAATATCATCGTCAAAAATCTCATGCCAGCACATTGCTCATGGTGGTAACAATTAATTCAACATCTAATGATACATTTGAGCATTAAATCATCTTGGACATTACCCATGTTTGAGGCAATGGACAGAATATCGGCATACCAATATACGGTTAAATCACACACTCGTGTGGCAAAAAAAATTGTCACTTGGTGCCTATGAGTTCATCGTGACAAGCTCAACTCATTCTAGCACGATCATCAGAACTGATCCTGAGAAGACCGATTTTGAAGGTTACAATACACAATTGTAAAAGAATCCACTGAATTAATGAGAAGCATCCTATAAGTGCATATTGGTTATGGTGATATCAACTACTTGGATATCAAATGATGCTGTGGCAGAGTAAGTCATCTTTTAACATCCTATTACACTTGGGATTGAACAGATCATTTACCAAAGCCTTAGCATTGTGGATCGAAGTACTGTTACACGTTTACAGCGTGCACCAATGTGGCATCGAAGATTGTCTATGAGGTGATGGACCCCTATTTTATGGAAAAATTGTGTTTGTGACTTAATATGTACTGTCAACGTGCCATACTGTTTTGGCAGCTATATGGGGGCGGTTTAAAGCGAGAAGAGATTGCATTTATTAAGCTTAAGCACATCTATAAACATATATTCACAATAAAATCCTTCTTTCTGTCACGTTGTCTTCTTTACTTTTATCTAGTATCAACATTTTTTTTAAAAACATTTACTATGAATATTTTTAACAAGGGTCATGAAGGAGAACTTACATTTGTTAATCTTCCAGGTAAAGGTGCCTTGATTATAAAAGTTGTCGGCCGATTGTCCAATGTATATCTGTTTAAATGAGATGGTGTCCCTGAAGTGGCCATGGCATGAACAGGCTGCTTCAAAATTGAAGGATAGTCAAGTGCCCCAGCTGTTTTGGTAGCTATTCGAGAAGCAGGGTTTTCTATTACCTTATTATCTACCGATACTTCAGTCTCTAATGATGGCATAGAGATACCTGCTTCTGCAGCCTCTATGTTTTCAGCTTTCAATGCATTGCTCGAAGTTTCTGATATTTGTCTCTTCTCAGCAGGCATAGCCGGTACTTCACTATTGATTGATGCCTGAAAAAATGACTCATGTTATGTTCCACATCTAAGACAGTTTCATGCCTGACTTCACCACTTTCAATTGAACCCCTCGCTTCCCCATCCGCCTTATAAAAAAAATACCAAGTGATAGTACCTTCTGCTTTTTACAATCAGCAATATGAAGAAGAGAAAGTACCTTCAGCATCTCAACTTTTAAGTGTTAGTTGAACAAATAACAATATGAGAGGAATCTAAACTTACTTGTTTTGTGAGTTTATCCAAATGTTGACGAAATTCGTTCCGCTTCCGTTCCAGCATCTCCTGCTTTTTACGAAGCTCTTTCAAAAGCTCCAAACTCTCAAACTTCTTTTGCACTGGGAGAGCTAGTTTGGGGGTGCTCACAACAACAGGTTTAAAGTCTTTGCAAGCTGTCACGTTCCTATCAGAAGGTTTAGGCACAACCACTTTTGGAGCAACATGCTGCATATTAACTTTTCCTTTATTGATACCAGCCATGTGATGTGATCCTGAGGCAGCTGCCATGTCATGAGGGGTAATAGGTGTATTTCTGACTCCATTATCAGCAATGCTATCCCTATTTGCCCACCATAACTTGATGAAACGACTACCCATTACAGCATCAGGTGCCTTCAGAGCTTTTTCTGCCTCTTCCCTTTTAGAGAACTGTACAAAAGCACGTTCACTATTGGCCGGGATGTATATATCAATTACTTCTCCAAACTTTCTAAAATGTGAGAGAAGGTTCTCTCTCTTGTTATCTTTCAGTGGAATGCAATTCACAAATAATGTGCGCTGTGCCTTCTGAGATGGTTTTCGAACAGCACCTCCTACAGTATTTTGTGGATTGGAAGTTGAAACTGCTGCTTTTGGGACAGAAGGAGCTCCAATAGTCTGCTTTCCTACATTGGACTTCCCTTGAATACCACTTGATGGTTCATGAATGACTTTTGTAGAAAACTCTGATGGCTTTGTCATAACATTGAAGTTCTCCTTCACTGGTTTATTCTTTGAATTATTAAGTCTTCCCCACACAGATGAACCTATGCTACGGGGGCCAACGACATCCCCATTGCTTCGAACTAAACGATCTGAAAGGTCAGCAGTTGCAAAGGAAACAGTTTCATCGAAATTTGATGGCTGCAATCTGAGCAATGGGCTAGACGTTTCACGAACATCATTACTCCATAGGGGCTGATCAGGGTCATACACATCACTGGCATTAACAGCACCACCTAAAGCCTCCTCATCCACAGAAGACGTATTCGTTCGACTGTGTGGACCTCTGCTGTTAATCGCTGTACTTGAACCACCTGTTGACGAAACAAATCCACTTCCAGCCGATGTACCCATCATTTGAGCACTTGGGAGAGACACAGGGAGATTAAAGTGTGACAAGCTCTGCACTCAAAGAGGAACAATAAACATGAATGTTGTAAAGCTATAATTAAGAAAGAAGTGCAGAAGATTCTTTTGAGAATGGCCTTAGTACATAGGTGCAAAACAGCAGTATTATCCTATGCTTTAAAGGAGGTTGCTTCTTAGTGTACACTGAAGAGGCTAGCTCACATGCCTCAAGATTAGGAATCTAGAAATTATTTAATGCAGGAGGAGAAAGTTCCTGTGCTAAACAATAAGTAGCCTATGGATATGTGAGAGAATTTTGTATAATCTGCACTCCATCCCAAAAGATTAATTGCCTTTCAATTTTGGTTTGTCCCAGAATGATTGATAACTTTCTATACTTGGTACACTTAAATGGTAATATTCTCCTTTTCCCTCAAGACCCAATATATAAACTGAAAAGGGTTAATTGTGAGGGCGAAATTTATATCAAGTATGGAGGGGCACAACCGCACAAGGGATTCTTCACCTTCTTATCCTTCAAATGAGCTCAAATTAATCAGGGACAATTCTACCGAGGCTGATGGAGTATTGGATTTAACTCCGCCTGTGAGTGTCATTATGACATCCATCGCTGCCTGGATGAAGGAATAGAGTAGTGGACTAGCGGTACGTTTGTTTTCTCCATCATAAAACTAGTCAAACTTCACATAGATAAATCAAAATCTGAAAGTCGTTGTTGATGATGAACTTTTAGATTTAATGAGTCCAGACTCCAGACACCATGCTACAAGAAAAAACTACCTTAAACACGGAAAATGTGTAGAAAATTTGGAACGATGTGAGATTCTGGGAATCTTTATGGTGAAAAGCAAACAGAAAGTGAAATCGTTCCTTCCTCCTAACATGTTCTCCTTTTCATACCCACCCCACACAAGAAGTTACAGAAGTTAGCCAGAGTGTTAAGACACTTTGACTAATTCACATAACAGTAAACACAGTCATTGTAGCAAAGAGCCGACATTAACGAACATGCTGCATATAAAGTATGTACTATAGAACACCTTGAACGTAAACTGGTAAAGTTTCTGTGAACAATTTATGTTTGGAGTTTCCACGATTCATATTTATCAACTCTATGAGTATCAACAAGATACCCTTCTTGAAATTCCTCCAAAATAGCAGAGCAGTGAATGCATAAGTGAAACACCATATTAAAATTTTGACATGCAAGTAAGGTAGCTAGTGAACCTACACATACCTGTACATCTTCCACAACAATACGATTGACACCATGCTCCATTGGGCACATATCACCTCTTAAACAAAATCCACGCTCCTCAAAATCTCTACATCGTTGACGCTGGATACCCATGTTAATTGAAGGATTCATATGTGGCCCAAGAAGTCCTGGCAGCCCAAGAGGATTGATCGCATCAATTGTGCCATTTGGTATTGTTGGAATTAGCCCAAAACCACTCCAAGATGGACCTTGTACATTTGAAACAGGCAACCCACGCCCAGCAAACATGGCTGGTGGGATAGAGCCTGGGTGGGCCATTTGAGAAGCACCATCAATGGAGCCAAACCGAGAATCCCATTGGAGATCCCTACCTCTTCCTCTCCCAAATCCATGCTGACCAGAGAAATGGGAGTTAGTAGAACCAATAAACCGCCTCTTAGAAAAGTCCCTATTTGAATTGTGGTTGAACTGAGGCTCACTCTGCCCATTTTGGATTGTTCTATTGCGTTTCCGGAAAGGCTGTGTCAAAGTTTGTTCAAGTGGATCTCTCTCTAGTGACGGAGATCCTGCATCCCGCTTACGGTGCTTATGATTGCGGTCATCGTCATCATCACTTATTTCCTTCTCATCTGGATCACTTGCACTATCAGGAGAAAGACCACTGGACTTGGGAGATGAAGGGGTCAGCTCCATGCTCATCCCAATTTTAAAAAGACACAGCCCCCCAAATTTACTGCATCTGAAAAATCTGAGCTAGCTGTTGGATGATAAAAGTAAGTCACTCCAAACACCAACAACACACTGAATTCCATAGAGCTTAAAAAAAATATATAGCAAATACTGAAAACATGTAGACAGATTATACAACTATACATCCAGTAATTCAACAGTACATAAAAAGCTGCTGCAGTATATGCCAAAGATTGATATTTGCCAGCAACTGACAAGGGAATAAACAAGAGGAAAACGATAGTTCCACCTCCAGATTTTAAAGTGTAAAAAAAAAAAAAAAAAAAAAAAGTACTCTTTTTCAGTACACGAAAATTATCTAACTAGACATCAGAGTGTTTAGATGCATGCCTGCATATCGTAGACCTGTTCACTTCAACATAAAGCTCAATCTTACTGTCACACATGCTTACATTCTTCAAACAGTTTCATTTTTGTGAGCAAAAACCAGGACCTCTGTTTGAACAGATTTAATAGATTGTATCTAGTGACAGATCAGAAAAGAATCTAATGGTAGTTGACCAGTATGGAATGTCATAATTGGTCATAAGATCCTCCAGAGATAATTAAGGCAGACATTAAGCGAAAAGCACAAATGAGGAAAACTACTCACAAAAAGCGCAAATGAGGACATTAAGATCTGAAAATTCTATGTCCTGACAATCCCAAGCATCATGGTCCAGGTCTGGCTGGCATCCTTTTTCAGATTAAAGTAAAATCTTCAACTCTTAAATGAGTCTTTACAACGATGCCAGCAATGGATATCAACTTCGAAATATTAATATATCACGTGTATCATGAAGAACACGAGACCAAATGGAAGAACCTCCCGCCAAAAAAAAGACTTATTGAAGGTGAGGTTGAGGCACACACTACACTTACTTGACAACTACTACAGTTCTTTAGAACGAAGTGTAAAAACATACACCTTCATAAAAGCCAGTATTCACACATGACTAAAACATACAAATTAAATCAAAGAGACCCCTCAACAATCAACTGTGAAAGCCAACATCTACCCACTGCGTCCTACGAGGGTCTCGTTACAATTATGTTATAAAATGGATTTTCACAGCAATCATGTATAATAAGTGTGATTGATTCAAGTTGACCTTTAAACAAAAGGGTCAATCATATGAAACTTTATGAAAACAAAAAAAAAGGAAAAAAAAAAAAGAAAAAGAAAAAGAAAAAAGCAGCACAAATGACCAGGCCACATTCAGCTTCACATAATATGTGGAGCATCTAACTATCTATCGTATAATAATAATAAGGATTTTTTGTCAAACACAACCTTTAAAAAAAAATATTTCCAAACACAACCTTTAAAAAAAAGTTTGTCAAACACAACCTTTAATAATTTTTTTTTTGTCAAACACGACTTTATGGCCAAATTTTTACAACTTCTTGACCACTTGCAATGGAGTGACTTTAAGTCTATATTTGAGATAGCAAAAGAGGTCGGTTTGAGGTGTTCTTGGACTTGTTGGAAAGGTGGGAGTACAGGCTTTCTAGGGGTTGTCAACCCGGTGGTCAAAGGTGGCCTTATGTGGGGTCGATTGGTGCGTAAAGTAAGGTCGGTCAAAGAAAGGGCTGTAATTTTGGGTTTACAATGGGTGGTCAGGGGGTTTTTCGTGGGTCTTTTAATGAGGTTATAATGTTTTGCTTAGTCTGAAATTTGGTATGTAGGTTGAAGGGAGTGCAAGGTATGTCGTAGTTGTGCTGTTTGTGGTGGTCGTTGGTTGGAAGCAGTGGTTCGAGGGGAGTGAATTGACCCACGAAAAAATCCTACTTCGCTTTAACTTACATCAACCCTGTGACCAGCCTTACTTTACATACCAATCTACCCCACATAAGACTATCTTTGACCACCGTATTGACAACCGTTGGAAAACCTGTACTCTCACCTTTCCAACAAACTCAAGAACACCTCAAACCGACCTCGTTTGCTATCTCAAACATCAACTAAAGTCAGCCCATAACATGTGGTCAAATTCTGGCCAAAATGTCGTGTTTGACAAAAAAAATTTATTAAAGGTTGTATTTGACAAACTTTTTTTTTAAAGGTCGTGTTTGGAAATAATTTTTTTTTAAAGGTTGTGTTTGACAAAAAACCCTAATAATAATACCCTTAATAAAAACAAGCGAGCTTTTTCCTAGTGACAGTCAAAACATGTCATTACTTCTCCACTAAACTAGAAACAATGTACTACCTCATTCATTTATTTACCTATTGGACAATAAACTAAAGCCGCTTAAAGTGTTCCGCTTCACCGAATTGAGCAATAGAAGATCCTCCAAATAAACTAACCCCTTTGTTCCGATCATTTATTTACCTATTCCATTTATGGCCTTATGGGTATTCAGTCATTTGTTTACCTTTCTAAATTGGATAGTTTTGAAGGGTAATTTGATCATCCCCATAATCTATTGTCCACTTGTCACTCAATAACAATACTAAAAAATGGTCCTTTCCTCTCTCCACGGTCTTTGTGCCAAAACAAAAGGTAAACAAATGACCAGGACGGAGGGAGGATTGATGAAGCAAGGAGTAACATGACAGTAGGCTACAACCATAACAACAATGCATATTCATTAACAAATTACATCTTACATGTAATTAAAACTAAAATAACTGCAAAATGGGGGGCCAAAAACTACAAATTCATGTAATCACTTGCAATTCAAACTGAATCGCGCAAGTTAACACTTAAGAATCTGACCTAATTGCAATTAAATTAAAAAAAAAATCCGGTGCAATGAATTTATGAAATTAGAGAGGTAGAGAGATTTACCGAAGAATTATGGGCGGAAGAATGAAATAGGAGTGATGAATTGAATGTGAGGCGGCGGCGAAGGCGGCGAAGAGAAAACAAAAAGTGAATATGTTTCGCCGGAGGGTGGTGGTTGACAGTGGAGTTAGGGTTTGCCGACGGCGAAATTGATTGTTGTATTCGATGAGTGTGAGGGTGGAGATGACGCAGCCCAGAATCGAGAAACTTCGTTTTTTTAAAGAAAGATTTAAAAAAAATAGTGCAATACTTCTTCTATTCAACTTCACTCTACATATTTCATTTGTGTACACTATTTACATATTAATATTCAATCCATTCAACTCCACTCTACATATTTTATTTTTGTACACTATTCACATATTAATATTCAATTTCAATTTTCTCTCGATAAGTAAAAATATATTCATGTGGGATCTTGTATGATTCGTCTTCATGAGTACATTAAAAATATCTAACATTTATAATTTTTACAAATACGTAACTAACGATATTTAGCTCACAAAATACACGTTCACCAACGTGAAAAAGCAAATAAGTAGAGTGGAGTTGAATGGAGGAAGTATGGTTTAGGGTGGTTTATTGCTGAAAAATTATTGGGATATTTTACGGGGATATGGGTTATCGAATTTTTCGATTTTCTGTACCTTACATTTTTTAAAGGGTTAATTGATGGGAATAATTTTAACTATGTTGTCCTGCTCAAAATAATCTCAACTTTACAATAACCCAAAATAATCACAACTATGTCATCATTTAACTCTAATTGCATTAAGTGAAGAGCAACCTGCTGAACAGGTCACTCCTTTAAATTAAATGAGATTAAACGTGTACTTTACCAAATACATCCATGTACCTATTCCCATTTTTGATTAATTCATATAAATAATCCAAACTATTATCCATCTTCTCAAAATAAGTCAAACTACATTTTAACCTATAATAAACTCAACTATGACTACAACCTTCTCAAGATGCGCTGGCCTAATTTTTAACCTGTTATAACAGGTTACAATGACTTGGAGATGCTGAATGTGTTGTTGAAGTCATAAAAAAATGCTAATCCGCCATTTTCCCCATTTTACTGCCTTCGTCACAAATTCACAACCCCACCTTCCAAGTTACCAACCCCATCCTGATGTACAATACCGTCTCAAATTCGTTGTTCATCTTTATAGCCAAGAGGAACTCCAAATCCTGAATCTTGACTCACAAATCATGCATCCCATTAACATAAGCCGCAAAATCGATCTGAAAGCCCGCTTTTACGATCTCGGAAATACAACATAGTTAAAGAAAATCTCAATTGGCATTTTCCCCAAATTAATTAACTTATCAACCCTAATTGAAATTTTTCCCCAAATCAATTTGCAGGATAGAGGTTCAAAAACACGCACCACTGCTGGTGGTAGGCGGCCATCCATGGCGACGGTTGATCATTGATCCCTAGTTCGGTTGTTGGTTTGTTTTGGTGGGAAGAGACGTGGGTGGTCACAAAGACAAAGGGGAGTGTGCAAGAGTAGGAGTGTTATGTCAAGATTAAAGCTCTAATTTAGTAACTGAAATTTCATGTATTGATTAGGTGTATTCGATTTACGATATGGAAGAGAAAGTCAAGAATTAACATGAAAGAGAAAGTTTGGCATTCAGTTAGTCACTTGACCAGACTAAGGATAAATTAAGATGAAGATAAATTACGACCCTAACGGAAAATACAGGAAAAGTAAAAGAAGGAATGTTGCTTAATGAGGTGGTGTAAGTGTATGGTGGTCAGAGAAAGAAAAGAGACGGTGGTCTGATTATTATACTGATTATAGGGGGAACAAAGACAATGACCAGACTAGCAGGTAGTCGGTCATCTAGTTCAATATGAGAAAAATGAGTTAATAGTTTGGTTTATTATGAGATTAAATGAAGTTGGGAGTATTATAAGAACACCATCAATAGTTCGGATTATTCCTATGAAATAACCCTTTAATTTTATGATATCAACTTTCATCTCCTTTAGTTTTGTCCCCTTTTCTTCCTCCATTAAATTCTTATCTTCATCCTCCATTTGTTCCATTAATTTCCAAACTTGATTATACAATACAAAAACCAATCAAATACTAAAACCACAAATTATAGAAAAGGAACCCAGAAGGAAGTTTTGTAGTATATTAAATGCGTTGATTGATAAAACCGTAGTACACAATTAAATCAACTAATTACATAATTAAATCAATAAAGTTAATAAGTTTACAATGAAAAGTGTGATTGTGAAGTTGGATGATGTCATCTTCATTAACGGACGCCATTGTTTCTTGGAGTAAAGCTTCTAATAGCTCCATTCTTGGAGGTCGAGATTGTGCCAAGTTTTCTAATTACTGTTGCCCATAAATGCTTGTTGTGTTTGCTTAATTGGATTTTGTTCATCATTAGATTAAATTTTGTTAATCGTTGGATTTGTTCATGGGTTTTGTTTTTAATTTGCTTGAGGTAAAAAAGGGGCTTTGTATTTGCTTAAAGTGGGGAGAGAGGGAGTGATTTTAGTCTTTGAATCAAATGGAGTGAGATTTTGGAGGAAGAGAAATAGAGTAAGAGAAATGTTAAGGATAAAGGAAAGGGATGGAGATCAAAGGAAAGGGATGAAGATTATAAGAACAAAAGAAGGTAATTAACCTGCTAAAAAATTACCAGTGACCGTAGGTAAGTTAGAGGGGTATAATAATTAGAGTTGTAAATGATGGCATAGTTGGGATTTTTTTGGATTATTGCAAAGTTGGGATTATTTTAAGCAGAACAGTTATAGTTGGGATTATTTCCATCAATTAACCATTTTTTAAATTATATGGTGTATCCTAAACTCTATACATTAGTCAATACCATGTCTTCGATAAGTTAATTTCTTAATTGATCTATTAAATCGTTTATTTACCATTCCAATTACTCAATAACCTACTCATTACATATTAATTCACCGAATCCCCCTTTATTTATTTATTTACTACTAAGATAATAAAAATTCTCCAAAATTTTCCCTCTAAAAAGCACCAAGTTAAATAAGGAAATAAAAAGTCTTCTTTCATTAAATTATTATCATTTCATCAAAATATATTCTTTTAATCAAA
>JAOWBH010000013.1:543734-557884 GCA_028566215.1 Silene coronaria
GATTATTGGTGTTTTAGTTTTTCTGAATTTATGCTGTGATTTTATGAGTTATATGTAAGGAATCCAAGTGGGAAGGAGTAATCCTGAGGTAGACACGTGGCGAGAGCGTACTGGGTTACGAATGTCTACCTAGCTTCTTCTTATGGCTCTCAATGCTTGAAGGAGGTTCTTTCATAAGGAGGACCCCCCACCTCACATAAGGCTTTGGAAGAATGTGATAAATGTTGGGACCACAATAATAATCTCAGTTTAGGTCACGTTCATATCGACTGTCACAACATAATCTCATATTATGCGCCTAATATCGCCTAATAATAGGGTAAAACCATGTCGACTTTTATAAAACAGACGTGTTTTAGTGTCACAACCTTGATTTAATATACGATATTTGAATTTTGGACCCGAAGGAGTATGGGCAGAGAAGTTGAATATGTTTAGGTAGTGGACAGAAGATGCCCTGAGAAATCTTGCATACTGACATTTTTCTGACTCGTGAACACCACGTGGTACTGTTTTAAGGTTTTTCTGTCAGTTGCTGCAGGTAATTGCTCTAAATAGAAGTTGATAGTTCACAAAATTTAAACCTTTCAAACTGTCCTAAATAAATTGCATTGTATTAAGACTTTGCTAATCACTCGTTCAGTTCACGGTTTCCAATAACGTTCACAATCAGTGGTTGAGCTAGGGGGCTAGGAGGGGTGCTCATCCGTGCTGGCGAATTGAAATTTCTAAATTTTAGTTCAAATTTTCAACACCTTTCGAGTTTCTCTTAAACCATTACCTATTTAGGCTCCCAAAAATTTTCGCTCATGCTGAGTTCGATTCCTAGCTCCGCCACTCCACACCGCTTTGAAACCAATTTATCAACATTGTGGATATACATTGATATGGTCATGATACAAAGTATGTTTAGGTTAAGACCAGAGTTAGACACACCAATAGGCCAGGCAACAATAACAACATTATCTTAGTACCTCAATAGCTCTGGCAAGTTGTGGGGTAACCCGAATTTACATGTGAAGTAAAATATCGGGGTCGACCAGCCATAGTATTATTTGAGCAATGATTTAAATGTAGGCACATGAAGAACAGAACTCTTGGTGAATAATGAAAGACTTTAAACAACAATAATGGTAGGAAAACATGTAAAAGTTGTTGTTGACAGTTGATGTACAGTTGGAGAATTACATGGAGGAGAGAAAGCTAGAAGAAGCTGATATTATGATGCTGCCATGCTGGTAAGAATAAAAGATTAGGATGCATTCTCACCACATAATACTTCATGCCCTTTGGACCGACCTCCTTGTCCTATCAATTCCGTATCTGATCGCTTCTTCTATCAACAGTACGCCATCACTATCGCCATCTCTTTCGTCAAAGTTTGTTTTTGCATTTACTTTTATGCTCAACTAGTCGGGTGCACCGCGTGATTTGAACTGTTGTAAAACCTTGCCTGTTAGAATGTCGGAAGGGTAAGTCAGAGTCGGCCGAATTTGGCTCCAGGCTAAGTGAATTACTCGATTCGTCTCAACTCTGCTGGATCGAGTTTGGCACGAGATGCCCGGGAGGTAATTTTGACTTGACTGTAAAACGGATCAAAATCACAAGAAAATTATGACTCGTGTTAGTGCCAAATCAGTTATAAAGATAACTGTTTTACCATATACTTGTGTAAGTGCGCCCTATACAATTATTTGTTACGACCAAAAGTGCATGAACTAGATAATTGAATTAAATTCACCGATGAACACAAAAGAGTAGACTTGGCAAAGATGGCTCAACCTGAATGACCCGACCTAAATAACTCGACCCGTACCCGATTCGACAACCAAACTTAGGACGCGAGCACGACCCAAAATCTGAATTGACCCGAACAAACATGATCATAACCCGAATATTTATTTTTTCAAGTTTAGGTACTTTGATGATGATAATACCGGAAATGACCCGGCCAGGCCTGGATTTTACAAACAGAAAAAATAACCTGACCGGAACTAAACCAAACCGACCCATTTGCTAGGTCTACAAAAGAGGCTACAACTTGAAGTTTAGACCACAAGTTACTGTGGTCTGTGGATAAGGTTTGTATTCTACTTGATTATTTTGTTTCCTTTGGAAAATCAAAGTTAATCATAGTTGTCTTTTTTCCCTGTTGGAAGCCCCTGTCAAATGAAAGGGCATTTTGAAGATAACGATCAGATCACTGTCATTGGTTGGATTCCTGCCTGAGATTCGTAGGCTCGTTATTATCTTCAATTACTTGGTCTTGTGCAAAACCGTTGTATGGTAAAACCCTTATTTTTATCATAATACAAGCTACATAACATAGTTCGGAAATGAAACCGTTGTGCACCGTGCAACGACCTTATTTGAGTTGGTATTTCCCGTTCTTCCTTTCAGAATACCCGGGTTTAATCCTACCTGTAAATCTTAACATGCATATAACAGATCGAAAATGTGATTACAGTAACTGAACTGTATTATTGCATGTGGAACAAAAGATGTAAAAATTCAAGGCAATAAAATTTGGCTTAGGATAGCAAGGAATAACATACCAGAAGTGAAGATGAGCTACACTACAAATTTTTCGATGGCATTACAGCTAAACAGATTGATCAGCTCCACTAGTAAAGAAGTGAAGATGAGCTAAACTGGAGTAATTTTTTTGGGAAATCGATGCAAAATTTCGCTACATGTAACCTAAGCAGCCACAGAAGCAAGCTTCGGCTCAGCAGATTTTTCAGTCTTCATGGAAGCAAAGATATTGAGAACATCAGCATGGTTCCGAATGTACTTAGGGCATTTGGCAAGCAGGTCTTGCGCTTGTTTGTGTCTTCCTTCCTTGGAATAGGCTTCAAATACCCGGATAAAGATACTCTTGGACGGGTACCTCCTCACGGTCATGGCCTTGAAAAATACCATGGCCTCATCCGGAGTTCCTTTCTTCCCAATATATGTAATGAATGGAACCACGAAAGGAGGAAAGCCATGTTTCTTCATCAAACCAAGCAAGGGCAAGGCATCTTGGAAGCCTCGCTGACCAAGAAGCTTGGTGAGTAGTGTCTTGTATGTATTATGCCATGGTTCAAAATTCGATTTCTTGTTAACAAGGTCTGTGAGCATTTTGCATGCTTCAGAAGCTCTGTACCTATCGCAGTATGAATTCACGATCATATCAAGAGAATATCCTACATGACAAATTCCGTTCTTTTCGATCATCTTCTCTAAACAATCTCTAGCCTTGTCAAAATCGCCAGCTACACAATGCCCTTCAATCAATGAAGACCATGTCATGTAATCCGGGGTCAAACCATGACCCTCGAGACTCTCCATATACTCATCAGCTTCTTTTTTCAGCTTAGAACTGCTGAGATCATACGCAACCCTAGCTTTCATAGACCCACTAGGCGCAAATCCGGCTTCAACCATAGCACCCAAAACCTTCTTACACTCCTTCATCCTCCCAACACTAGTCAACGATTTGAGCACAGAATCCAACATAGAGTCTTGCAAAGCAAAACCCTTCCCAGTAAAAGCCTTGGTAACTCTAGAAAACAATTCCATGTCAAGTTCCTTAGCCAGAGCAAGTTTCCGTAACACAAAGGTACAATCTTGCCGGGAAGGCTTATTCGCCCCATCCATCGCAAACTCAAACAAACCAGCAACATCCTTCATCATTCTTCTATTAATAAACCGTCCCAACACCTTAATATAAGCCCTCGTCTCCAACTCACACCCGGCACTCCTCATATCCCTAAGAACATTCCAAAACTTATCAATACAATCCTCTCTACCCAAAACAATCGCCATCGTATTATAACTCACCTGATCATGCTTAAACAACCCGCTCTCCTCCAACCACCTAAAAAAAATCAAACCCTTGTTCGGCTCAAACGCAAGCTTCTCCAACACCATCTTAACCAACTCACTCGAATACTCAATACCCAAATCCTTCAAATCCTTCTCAACATTCTCATCCCAAACATCCTTCCCAACAATCCTTTTAACCCTAGAAGTCAACATTTCGACTGACGGTGCTTTCTTCACAAACAACCCTTTCAATTTCTCAACATCACCCACCAATCCATCCTTCTCAAATCTCTCTAAAACACAATCATAAGCAGCTCTTTTAATCCCAAAACCCTTTTTCTTCATTGAAGCTAACAAATCCCAAAATTCCTTAACAAAACCATTTCTACCCAAAATCCCTAACATCAAATTATATGAATTTGAACCTAAAACAACATCTTTTCCACCATTCTCAGAAACCCAATCAAATAACCTAATCGCGGTACCGGGTTCCGAACCCAGATGTTTAAGCACTTCATTGATTGAATCAATACTAACAACAACATTATTATCATCTAATTCTTTCTTAATTTCATCATGATTCAATTGTTTTGAGAAAATGTCAATTACAAGCGATGTTTCAGGGGATTTACCAGTAGTAGTTGCCCAAACAGATGAATCAGATGCATCAGATGAATAAAAACGGTGAAAATTAGGGGTAAAAGTTGAGTAATTTAGTGTTGAAGATGAAGAAACAAAAGGAACAGTTGCAGTAGAAGAAGAAGGAGTAACCTGGTGAAGAAAAAGGGGACGAGAAATTCTGGGTGTTGAGAGAAGGTTGTGACGGAGAAGAAGACGCCATTGATTCCTCATTTTTGAAGCTTCAATGTGGTAAAAATTTGAGTTTTTTTTGTGGTGAAAATGGTGGGAGAGGAGAAGAAGAAGAGTAGGGTTTTGGGGAGATTTAGGAGTACTACTTGATTTGAGGAATTGGATCATAAACAATTTGGGCATGATATTAATTGTAGCCCAACTTTTGGGGTGACCAATAGGCAATAGCCCATTGAATAATAAAAATGTTCCGATTTTCGAACGTCAGCTTTTTATCAGGTGCGTGTTGGGTAAACTCTTGATCGGATATACAAGATATGAGTGGCTTGTAAGTTGTAAATAATGTATAGTAAGTCGGTTATTTATTTTAGGTTATGAGAGTGACATACTCGACTCAAAAAGACATAATTTCAGGTTGAATTACTTGCACGAGGATTTTTTTTTCTTGGCAACGGTAAAATAGACTCTCACTAGTACTTGAACTTGAGATCTATAAGTTATTCTCTGGACTTGTGTTTTGATTAACTAAGCCATAGCCCATTGAATGATAAAAAGTTCTTATTTTTGAGCGACTTCAAAAACGAAGATATATATATATATATATATGGAGTAACTTGTAAATTATGAATATTAGGTTAATCACGTATTAAATTCCTTTTTATAATCCGCGGAGTGAGAGGTGTGAGAAATAGTACCACAGGATTAAACTTTAGGTTGCTCATAGATGTTTGTTTCGAACATGGAATGGATAAAGTTAGTACTAGATTATTTTGTGTAAACGATCTATAAGGCTGATTTTAATGCTAAAAGGATTTGAACTCAGTCATGAGTAGGATCACTATGAGTTATGACATTACCTCTCATTTGGGCGATTTAATATCATGGTTAAGACTTAAAGAGTGACTAAAGATGTCTAAACAAAAGAGAACAGTAAATATGGATCTGTATTATATGATGAGTTTCTGCCTAAAACAGTATACATTTAGGGATAATGTAACAGTAAAACAGATGTTGAGCTAACTGCATGGACTGATGGACACCATAATGCTTTCCTGAGTAAGTAATCCAAATGCTCTAACAAATTCTTTTATCTTGTTTGCAGAAGCTTTTCAGCTTAATGGATGGTGTCGAATAGTTGCCAGATAATATCGAGGAAGCAATGACAGCATTGGCAGCCTCAGTGTAATGAACGCCATCCCAGGATACAGAACGAGAAGGATCAATGCATGCACTTGCTGTTGGTTCACCACACGTCTTCTTGTCAACGTAGTTATATGGAGGACCCCCTGTGCCGCAGCATGCCATCAGTGGCTTCTCAAACCCTGCATTTCATTACAACGATCTGAGCGATTAAACATAACAGTTGGTCACTAATCAAAATTCCCAAAAGGTATAATTAAGGTAGGTAGAACTCACCATATTTGCTGGGGTTGGCAAAGAGATCATATTTAATCGCGTACATATCAGTAAGCACGACAGTAGCATTCTGCAGTTCGGATCTGAGTTTATCAGAGAGCCCTATTAATCCCTTGTTGAATGCTTTTGTGCCGTTGTTATACAGTGCTAGGCACCCCAATTCATCAAGTTCACTGTCCACCTTCTTCCGTAAGGCTAAAGTTTGTGGCAAGCAGCCTATTGGCCCCATGTTGTACATCCAAAACTTTCTCGCACCCACATCATAAAGCGCCTACACTTTTAATAAACTGCTTAAGTAATTGGAATCGGACAGTACACTCATATCATGTTATTCTCCAAAATAATAGGCTTATGACAAGAGTTTATCAATTCAAAAACCGAGCCTTTTTAGCAAAGCCGGTGGCCTAAGAGTGAGGTACTGAGGTCATGTTATTCTTTTTGGTTCAGAAAATGCGATAAATACAGTGCAAGGAGAGAGTCACCTTGATACCAATTTCAATCCTGTTGATAATAGCTGGGATCTTATCAACAACTTGTTGGTAGCTTGAGTTGGAGACCAGAGCAAGATTAATGTCATTCTGACCAATGTCAATCGAGTATACAGCATTTTTGAACTCCTTTTCGCTTATCATTGATCCCTTCCCTGTAACAATGAGTAAGGCAGATAACCAATCTACATATATTTCTAACAAATCAGTATTCCAAGCAAATGTATAATATATGAACAAAGAAAAAACCTCGTGGTCTGAGCTCTCTGGTTCGATTCTGGAAATGACCAAACTGTCCTGCCTGGACCGATATCGAGAAGGGAACCCATAGACTAACTTCTGTAGAGGCACCTGCCACAGCAAAGTTCACACCATGTCTATAATCTGAACCCGAAGATTCTAGGTATGGACTTAGAAGATCTATCTTCAAACTCTGGCCTACAAAATAGATGGTCAATACATAAACTTGCTGTCACTTATGTAATATAATCATGTATACTACGAAATCTCAGTAATACATATTATAAACAAGGTACACACAAATAAAATCAATGTAGAGTCGGCCATTGCAGAAGCGTCCAGTAGTCTTGTGAAAGAACTGCTGACCAGAAGGCGGACCAAGGTAGAGTCCAAGTCCAGCCATGAGAGCACCTGTATCCGAATTTGAGTCACCAAAGTTGAAGAGCACACATTTCGAGTGAGACACAGTCAATGCAGGAAGTAGTAGTAACAGAAACCCGAAAAAAAGCACAGGCCTTCCACATTTTTCACCCATTTCTTGTTTCTACTAATTTCTCACTCCATTAGCAAATTCTAAAGTACTTAAACTATTCAGGTCAGACAAATCTAGAGTTCAAGGGTTTCAGCTTGATCCCAAATGCACATGGCCAACAATGCTGTTTCTAACATTATAATATCCATAATAATGTACATTTGGTTAAGTTTTCTGCATTGAAAATGACCATATTTAAGCAAATGGATTGACTTTACTTAGTTTACACATCCAAGTTGACATTGGAGCTTGGACAGTATGGTGTATATATATAGTTTATGCTGCAACTATTAGCTTAACTGAAGGTGAGTCAAGCATTCAGCACATGAAGCATTTAATTAAGCAGAGACTTTTGACAAAGACCGACAAAAAAGGCAAGGCACCGCCGGAAAGGGCACTGAGTCTTAATATCACCCTCTCACATATATCATGTAGGATCCATCAATATAATGGATTTCGATACACTCTACATAAGACATACTAGTAAGTTGTATCGAAACTTGGCATCACCTCGGGCCACCATCTCATTAGCATGCTAAGAAAACAGAAATCAAGCACAGACCGATAAAAAAGAAAAAAAAAAAAAAAAACAAGGCAAGGCACCACCGGAAACGGTAATAAATCTTAATACCACCCTCTCACATATATTATATAGGATCCATCAAATATGAAATAGATTTCGATACTCTACCGAAGACATAAGTTGTATCAAGACTTGGCATCACCTCGCGCCACCATCTCATTAGCATGCTAGGAAAACGGACCGAAACCCAAACAAGAGTCCAACATCAACTTGGACCCTGAAACCCACCAAGAGATGGGCTCTTAGTTAACTCATGAACCTACCAACAACACATTCATTACTCATTAGGTCTCCTAATTATTACATTTATTCATTAAATGGCTGGCTAATAATTTCCTGATTTATATTAATGATTCAAATAAATATAAATAAGTAGCTGAGCTTGACTTTTAAAAATAATACTCTCAAATACCTACCATCATAAAATAATGTACGAAGTAGAAATTAGTACACATCATGTGAGCAACAGCGGTAAAATAACAATTAAATGTTTAAAATAAGTGTAGTAGTTGAGAAGTTGATGAAAATTCAATAGAGCTCAGAATGTGCAGTTAGCAAATAAAAGATCTTGCTTTAGTAACAAATTCTGATTCAAATTTGTCATGTGTTGATCATGACATTTAAATTTCAAAAAAATAAAATATGGGGATTTTTCCCGGTAACATGTGTTTCGGTTAACTCTTAAGTCTTTTATGCCACATAAAGACCTTATGAGGAACTAAGAAAAAAAAACGTAATTCCTCAAGTCGACTTATACGGTGTTCCTCAAGCCGATATAACAAGTGTATCACGTTATTCACGTAATACACTTATACGACGTTAGTTCCTCAACCCTATATATATATTTTTTTGCGTAAATGGCACCACAAGACAAATATTTTGGTGACGAGAATCAGGTTATGAGTATCACCTATAAGTATCACCTTTGATTACTTTATCGGCTAAACTATATCACATTGTTATCTATGAATGTGAATAGTAGACATTGTTATCCATTTATTCCACAAAGACTTCATATACTAGTGCTTCCAATAATTAAGACAGGAACAGCAAGACTTAATGCTTTAGGAAGAAGAGGTTAAGCAGTAAAAGCCAGATAAAGTAAGGACAAAAATAGTAAACTGAGTAGCTTTTTGACCTTGTTTTCATTGGATTTTAAGGCATGCATGATATTTTATTCCATCAATCATGCAAAAGTTACCTCTCCTAATTGTACTCTTGATGATTATGTTTATGCCATTTTCAGAATACAATCCATTGGTGGTTTTTACCAGTATCCATTGTCATACTCAGATACGCAAATTCTCGTTTAAGACAAGCATATCCGTCATAACAAATTCCCGTTTAAGACAGGCATATCCGTCGTAACTTAAAACAGGTTGAATAGGGTAAATGAGACAAAAATAGAATGCCTAGAAACTAGTAAAAAGTTCGT
Organism: Silene coronaria; assembly: GCA_028566215.1. Lineage (NCBI taxonomy): Eukaryota > Viridiplantae > Streptophyta > Magnoliopsida > Caryophyllales > Caryophyllaceae > Silene > Silene coronaria. Next base: position 553,049 of record JAOWBH010000013.1, read on the forward strand.
CTTTGTCTCATCTACTCAAGTGGGGGCTCTTTAGCCCGTTTAAATCTTACAACGGATAATACCTGTTTTAAGCGAGAAAAATTGTTTCGATCAATAAGACCGTCTTATAATGTAAAAACAACCGGTCAACCAAAGAAACTTGACATAGCAACAAATATTCACGAGCAAAAAAGCATGTGACTAATGAGAGCCATGAGCTGTAAAGCCCTGATTGAAGTGCATGGAAGATGAATATATGCTCTCTTTATATGATGGCATTTTTTTTTATAGTACCAAATAAATAAATATAGTGCTTCTTGCTATAGACATACTCCATTGATTTTATGCTGGCTCCATGATTACTATCTACAGCCAAATGGAAATAATAATGTTTAGCAAAAACGATATAAAACGATATAACAATTTCGCTGAAATAAACTTATTGCATGAATATATGAAATTACGAATAATAAGGTCGTCTGAAAATAACTTAGAATTTGTGCTGATACTAGCATTTGGTGCTACTCTAAAGGGTAAGCTAAGCAAATAGTAGTTTCATTTGCCCTGAAATCTCTAATTCTAGGCTTTTCCGGCTGCCATGACTGAGATCTTCAGTCGATACAATGGGAAACGATTTCAACCCCCTCATCTACTTATACGCAATGAGACAATTTCCGACAGTCATATCACCGTGCCTTGACACTTGAAATGGTGAACGACTACACCAGGAATCCATGATGGTTGAATTGATCACATACACAAAGGATGAACGGAAGGTATCGCCTTTCTCATATACTCCTTGTTGGAAAGGTCAGAAAGGCATAAAAGCAGCAAGATTCGCGCTACAAGACGCTGAAAAATTACAAATGATACACTCTAGTCTCTATAGCACCAAGATCATTGGATGTTCAATTTGGTAAAAAGTGTTACAGACTATACAACAGCTCACAGCTCAATTGTGGATCCTAAAGTTTAGGATTTTCCACTTTTTGTCGAAAACAAAGCTAAATCTATCATGATCTCAATGAACATGTTGTCTTAAGTGAAAATGAACAAATAACAGTTTATGAAAACACAAACAATTGAACAGCAAATAATCTACAGAACATACATGAGCCTATATAAAATTACGAGCTTACTCTTTTACGCTTCCCTCCAAACATCGCTTGAGATTGATGTCTCGACTCTCCATGACTCGGCCAAGGAGGCATATCCAGCATCAGTTCACTGACCCATCTGTGATTTTTTATGTTCCAATATACTCTTCCGAAGCTGAACAAGACTTCCACCACCATCGCCTAAGCGAGAACTTGATCCAGTCCTGCCCTTGCCACCATATCTTTCACTCACAATCCGTAAATTATTACCACGATCAACCTCATCCTCACCACCATACTCGGAATCCAAATCCGGCTCAGCCATCAAATCCATCAAATTATTCCTAAACCCCAAATCCGAATAAACCCTTCTCGGATTCTTCAAAGGCAATGCAAACTTCCCCCCACCAACATCATCCAAATTCCCACATTCAAACCCTCTCAACCGCGAACTCAAATTCCCATTCCCCAACCCAACAGGATGCCCAACATTCTCAACCATCAAACAAGGATTAGTCAACCCATTCCAAGAATGCAAAGGCACCAACTTACTCAACCTATCAAGAGCCTCAACAACTTCAATCATCGACGGTCTCCTCTCCTTATTACTCCTCACACATTTCGCCGCAATTATAGCCAATTGCTTCCTAACCATAGGATCCTTAGGAGGAGCAATCCTAGGATCATATATCCCTAATAACTTCCCCTTTCTAACCAAAGGAATAGCCCAATCCACAATTGAAGGTGGAGAAAACCCGATATCAATCGCTTTCCTACCACTTATTATCTCCAACAACAAAATCCCAAAACTAAAAACATCAGTTTTAGTACTCAAATTATCAGGAGTCACATAACCAGGGTCTAAGTAGCCAATTGTACCCGCCGGAGGCGTAGATAAAAGCTTAAAATCACCTACATTGCATCTCAATGCAAGGCCAAAATCACCTAATCGCGCATTACAATGCTTATCAAGTAACACATTCGCCGATTTTATATCTCTATGAATTACAGGAGGGACTTGAGAATGTAGGGTTTCGACCGCTTTCGCAATTTGAAGGGCTAATCTAATCCTCCTACCCCAATTGGGTAATTTATTAAAATCGCTAATTTTATGCAAATTATCATATAAAGTACCATTACACATAAATTCAACAACAAGCAACCTATCATTTCTAACACCTTGATTAATATTATCATTAGAATTAGTATAACCAACTAAATTAACAAATCTAGGGCTTTTAATATGGGATAAAATGAGAATTTCATTATCAAATTCATCAGAATTTGATAAATTTGATGAATTTGATTGTTTTCTAGAGGGTTTTTTAACAGCAACAATTTGACCAGAAGGTAAAAGAGCTTTATAAACTAATCCATGGCTTCCTCTACCAAGTAATTTTTGATCAGAAAAGTGATTTGTAGCTAATTCAAGATCATTGTAATTAAAAGTTTGAATCTTTTTGTGTTTTTCATGAGAATTTTTACTTGAGTTTTGTTTTTTTAATCTTGTAGGAGATGGGTTGTGTGAATTTGAGGTTTCTATGGATGATTCAGCTTTGCATGAGAGATAGCCCATCAAGATCAAATCTTTTTGGGGGAATCGATGTGGGATTTATGAATTCGGAATGTTTAGGGGCGAAATAAGTAAAATAGAGGCGAGATATATAATGGGGGTTAGAGGTTCGATGATTTTATTAGATTTTGAGGGAGCTGGAGGAGGTTATGACTTGTGAGTCGGTAATTTTTAGGAGCGTGATAAGTAAAATAAGGACGAGATAATCGGGGTTTAGAGGTATGGGTTTGTTGGGTGGTGAAAGAAGGTGTGGTTTTTGAAGAGGATTGTACAGGGGAAGAGTTTGATGGAATGATGTTTGTTTGGGTGGTGAGTTGTTAAGTGAAAAGAAGGTTTTGGATTTGTGTTTTATAATTTGGGTGGAGAAAAAGGGAGGTTGTCTTTGAATTTTGGGGTGGGAGAAGTGGGGTATCCTTTAACAAATTGAAATCCCAAAATGTGCAGGTTTTGGTAGGAGCAATTAAGTATTCAGTAAGTCTTGCTTGCGACGGATCGGATTTTAAGACGGGTAGTTTGTGAGAGGAAATGGGTAGAGGGGACAAAGGAGGGACCTCCCATGTGCTTCTCCACTCACCCTAAATGGGTTTTTTGTGAGGGGAAACGGTATCCGTCCCGTCACAAGCAAGATTTTGTGTATTGCGAGATATCACAATTTATTTGATATGCCATAAAATGACAAAAGTGACCAGTTTGACTAGATTTCTATCTTATTTAAAGGTGGACTTGAAGTTAATTTAAGTCGACTTAGATGTGCTTTCCCATTGTAGGTTGTTTTTATATTAATTACGTACTTACAAGAATAATTTTCTTTTTGTTATTAAGTGTAACATATTAGTTGCTTATATTACCTTTCTTATTATTCCTCCATCCATTCATATCAGTTTCATTCGTTTGATCAAAAAATTTGATTTATATATTTTTAACAAAAGGTATAAAGATAAACTAAATTGGGAGAGAGGGAGAGTAACAAACACTTTAAGTGGTGTCTACCATCATGGCTACTAATATTTGTCGAAATAATATTTTTAATTGTTGAAACTTACTTTCTTTATTCCAGTTAATTCTATACATTTGATTAAAATATAACATTTATATATTCAACAAATGTATATAAATGATTGGAATGAAGGAAATATATTTTATGACCCAAGAAGACGTTATTGGTCTCAATCATCGTAAATTTGTTGATCTTGGATACTACCATCTAGACCTCATCCGATCCGATCAAACCCAACCAGATAAGTCTGAAAATGTGGCAACCTGAAACCGACCTCTAACTCGATAAGACCCAATGATCGGCGACCCGAACCCGAACCAGACCCAATGATCAGTAACCAGAACTCGAACCAGACCGATCGGATATTGACCCGACCCGAGTAAATTGATGACCTGACAAATATTGAGTATAATATTTATCAACATGAAAGTGATTTTGTGTTTATATTGATACATTTGACTTGATTATGAAGTAAATAAACCAAATAATGGTTAAAAACTAAAATTTAATGGTCAAATATTGAAGTAATTTGATAAAGTATAATAATGACCCGATCCAAACCCAACCCGACACATCATTTGACCTAATCTAAAATAACCCGACCCAACCCGGCCGAAACTCAGGCCGACCGACCCGATTGCCACCTCTACTACCATCCAATACGGTTCTATCTTATTCAATTCAACAATCAAAATCTCATCTAAATTACATTGGCTATATATAAATCCATTGATCAATTGGTTTCCGTTTTAAAATTAAAAAATTTAAACATGAAGAATGTGATCACTATTCCACCTGAATCTCCACCACAAAAGCAACAACTACCCTTTCATTAAGCTCAAATGAAGGATAAAAGATCATTGTTAGACTAAAAAAAGGTTCATATATATGTTAGAACTAAGAAGAACATAATAAAACCTTGAGAATTAGGAAGCTAAAGAAAGACAAAAAAGAAAAGTAGTGAAGATTATCTAAAACATAAAATAAAGATGAATTAAATGGTTGATTAAAGAAATATGATATGATTGCGTATTTGCTCGCACGACCTTAATAAAAAAAAGGGCCTCTTGCCAATCTGTAAACTTAACCACTAGCCTTACCTTGTTAATTAAAAACCCAAACTAACTTAATCCTCCTTCTTCATAAATCATTTCCCCCTCCCTTTTCCCTTAATATCTTTCATCTTATAC
>JAOWBH010000015.1:0-10233 GCA_028566215.1 Silene coronaria
GTTATAAATGCAAATCCTATTTTACTATTTTGCATTTACTAAATATAACTTTTAATTTCTAAGTTTGATTTTCTTCACTCCCCCTCAAACTTGAAATGGTTTTATTTTAGTTATAAAATTTCACTATGCCAAGCATAGCTTTGAACTTCTCGAATAAATCGGCCTTCAATGGCTTTGTCATTATATCAGCAACTTGTTCTTCAGAACTGCAAAATTCGAGCTCAATTTCTCCCCCTTTCACAAGCTCTCTTATATAGTGATATTTGATATCAATGTGCTTACTTCGTCCATGAAATACCGGATTCTTTGACAATGCAATGGCTGAATTATTGTCACAAGATATCGTTGTTGGACTCTTCTGAGCTTGCTTGAGCTTCTCCAACATTCTACGCAACCAAATTGCATGACATGCTCCACTTGTAACAGCCATGTATTCTGCTTCTGCAGTTGATAAAGCAACAGTTTGTTGTTTCTTGGATGACCAAGAAATAACTCCTTCTCCAAGATAGAAAACATAGCCTGATGTGCTTTTACGAGTGTCAAGATCACCTGCCCAATCACTATCGGTGTATCCGACCAAATTTAATGTACTCAAGTTGGTGTACAAGATCCCATGATCTCGAGTACTATTCACATACCGGAGAATTCTCTTTGCTGCTTGCAAATGAGATTGCCTTGGCTTCTCCATGTACCGACTTATTAAACCAACTCCATAAACAATGTCGGGTCTCGTAGAAGTCAAATATCTGAGACTACCAACAATACTCTTGAAATAAGTTGGATTTACAAATTCTCCGGATCCTTCTTTCTTCATTTCAATTCTCTCTGCCATCGGCGTTCTAATGGATGTGGCTGCATCCATTTTGAATTTCTTCAAAATATCTGTGGCATATTTTTGTTGCGACATAAATATACCTTCATTTGTTTGGCGTATTTCAATACCAAGAAAATACGACATTAATCCCAAATCTGTCATCTCAAAATGCTTCATCATAGCATTCCTGAATTCCTCAACCAAAAGTTTACTGTTTCCAGTAAATATCAAATCATCGACATATAAACACAATATCAATATTTCACCATTGTCTTTTGTCTTAATATATAAGGTGTGCTCATATGGACATTTTTGAAAACCATCTTGTAGCAAATATGAATCAATACGAGAATACCAAGCACGAGGTGCTTGTTTCAAACCATATAAAGCCTTCTTGAGTCGATAAACTTTATTTTCTTCACCTTTCTTTCTAAAACCAGGAGGCTGGTCAACATATACTTCTTCTTGAAGTATTCCATTCAAAAATGCAGATTTAACATCCATTTGATGAATCTGCCATTCATTCTTAGCAGCGACTGACAGAATCATTCTGACAGTATCCATTCTAGAAACTGGGGCAAACACTTCAAAATAATCAATACTAGGCTTTTATTTGTAGCCTTTCACAACCAATCTTGCTTTATAACGACCAACCTTGCCATCAGGTCTATATGTCGTCTTATATACCCATTTTACTCCAGTGGGTTTCTTTCCAACTGGTAAAGAAGTAAGCTACCAAGTATCATTCTTTACTATAGAATGAATTTCTTCTTCCATTGTTTTGACCCATTTCTCATCAGCTGCGGCTTCTTCGAATAAGACTGGATCACAATCAGCAAATAAGCAAAAATTCACCAAGGATTCATCATTTAAATCTTCATCTGTGTCATCATCATCTCTAGTTACTTTAAAATCTTTATACTTTGATGGCATTAAACGCTTTCTTGGAGGTAATTCTGTTGAAGATGATCCATCTGTACGAGTTGAACTGTCTTTCGTCGTTGCAGTTGTAGTGCCAGGATTGATGTTTCTAGTACCTTGATCAACACCTGTTTCATTAGTAACAATAAGATCATCCGAGTGACTCCACTCCCATGCATCATTTTCAGCAAATTGAACATCTCTACTGATAATAACTTCTTCTTTTACCGGATCATAGAGTTTATAACCCTTTGTGGAATCACTATAACCAATAAAAATACACTTTCGACTTTTATCATCAAGTTTCTTCCTCCTTTGATCTGGTACGTGTGCATATGCGACACACCCAAATACTCGCAAATGTGATACATCGGGCTTCTTCCCGCTCCAGGCTTCTTCTGAAGTCATCCCACGAACACACTTGGTGGGACACACATTCAATAAATAAGCTGCACAACAAACTGTTTCTGCCAACAACGGTTTTGGCAAAGATTTTGCTTTCAGCATGCTTCTTGCCATTTCAAATATTGTTCTATTTTTCTTTCAGCTACTCCATTTTGTTGTGGTGTATAACTAGCTGTTAGTTGTCGACGAATGCCTTCTTTCTTGCAATAATTATAAAATTCATCGGAAGTAAATTCTCCTCCTCGATCTGACCTCAGTGTTTTCAAGAGAAAACCAGTTTGTTTTTCCACAAACACCTTAAACTCTTTAAATTTCTCGAATGCCTCAGATTTATTTTTTAAGAAATAAACCCAATTTTTTCTGCTGAAATCATCAACAAACAATAAGAAGTATCTCTTTTTGCCAAGAGATTCCACCTCAACTGGTCCACATATATCGGTATGGACTAATTCTAACGGTTTCATAGCACGTCTTGATTTCCCAATAGGAAAAGAATCTCGGTGATGCTTCCCGAGTATACAACCCTCACAAAGGCTGTCAGGGGTATCTATTAAAGGTAGACCCGTGACCATATCCTTTTGAGCCAATAACTTCAGTCCTCGAAAATTCAAATGCCCATAGCGAAGATGCCATAGCCAATTGCTGTCTTTTATCATTGCCTGTAAACTCATAATAGTTTTCGGCTGAAGACATAAAGGGAACATACGATTTTTTGTCATCCTCACTTTAGTAATTAGTTTGTTATTCTTTCCTTTGATTTCACAAACTCCATTCTCAATGTTAATTTTGTGTCCCTTTTCTGTGAGTTGACCCAAACTCAATAAATTCCAAAATATCCCAGGTACATAGTATACATCCGCAATGGTTACATTTGTTCCATTTTTTGACTGGATATTAATGTTTCCTTTACCTTTAACAAGAACTTTGCTTTTGTTTCCAAAGCTAACTTCACCTTGAACAGATTCATCCAAACATGAGAATAATTCTTTATTCCCTGTCATATGATTACTACAACCCGTGTCTAGATACCAAATATTGCCTGATTCGGCATCTGGACCTTCTTTACAAGCCAAAACTAATGTTTCCTCTGCTTCTGCAACATTGGCTCGTTCAGCTTGATTGTTATTTAATTTTGTTCGACATTCCGAAGCATAATGTCTGAACCGTTCACACCTATGACACTGAACCTTTGATTTATTCTGACGTACAAATGACGTTCGCTTGTGATCTGCTGTAGAATTTATATCTACATTCTTATCCTTTCTATAGGAAAAATTATTTCCACCTCTTCCTCGGCCACGACCTCGTCCACGGCCACCATGATAACCACCATGGTTTGTGACATTTGTCCTACTTTGCAAAGCATGTTCTGCGTTAGAACTTTTTCCTCGTTGTCTCATTCTTTGTTCATGTGCAGACAACGAACCCAACAACCTTTCAATAGATAAGGTTGATAAGTCATGACTTTCTTCAATAGCGGAAGCGACATTATCAAAGTCAGCGTTCAATGATCGTATGATCTTTTGAACTACTCTTTCATCTTTAATATCTTCTCCATTAGCCTTCATTTGATTGACAATGGATTGTACTCGATCAAAATAAACTGAGATGGACTCAGATTCCTCCATGCTCAATGACTCGAATTCTCCTCTCAGTGTTTGCAAACGTATTTGCTTAACTCGATCATCACCTTTGTAGGATTTCTGCAGAATATCCCACGCCTCATGCGATGTCTCAGCCATCGATATTTTCATAAATATGGGCTCCTCCACTGCCTGGAAAATGTGATACAATGCCTTTTGATCTCTCTTTCTAGTGTCTATCAGGGCAGCCTTGGTCTCTTGCGTTAAAGCCTCAAATACTCTTTCATTAGTTTCGTCTTTAAAACCTTTCTCCACAATACTCCACAAATCTTGCGAACGAAAAAACACTTTTAATTGGATTGACCAATTATCATAATTTTTTGTGTTCAATTTCGGAAGTTGAACTTGAAATATGGTACTTGTTGATGCTGCCATTATTTAAATATAACAAAAGGGTATGAGCCTACGATGACTTTGATACCAAATGTAGGAGTATGAACTTGCGAATTCCAACACCAAATATAATATAGAGAAGAGATAATATAATGCTCAAGAAAATATATTAGCTTCTTGATATTGATCATAATAATTTACACAGAATTTATACATTACAAAAAACTAATAATAACCTTAGTTTACTAAAACAATATGTGATTAGAATCAATTGCAAATTCACAACCATCCTATATTTCTATTTACTAAATATTTCTATTTACTAAATATAGTTTATTCAAGGTTGGTTTTCTTCATCCTAATCCAAGTGGTGTGGTGATTCACGAGCTAGCCGCCCATCATCATCATCATCATCATCATCATCATCATCAAGTATAGACCGAGTTCAAGCGACTCAATTCAAGCTCCCAATTAATTGAATGAAGAAGAGAAATAGCGGAAAAAGGACGGGTCGTGCGCAGTTTTCACTGGCAGGGAAGCAAGCACCGTGCGAATTGGGTTCCATCGTGAAATAAGTTGAGAAGTGTTGTATGCAGCCTTTCATTTTGACGTGTCTTTTGTTTATTTGATTACTCCAAAATATTACAAGTTTGCCATTACGTATTCTCTCAAAGCAAGTACAATGGTTTAGCTTAGGGACTTGCTTGCAATTTAGTAGATAAATCATTAGAGAATGTCATGTTTTATGGCTTGGTTTGAACAACTAGCCCCGTGAAGCTAGTAACTTAAAGTGGCCTACAAATTAAAATCAACAAATAGAAATTTAGTTACATGTTTTAATTAATTAAATAAAATTTATCATGTATTTTTATGTTTACAAAAAATAAAAATAAAATGTATATGAAAGTATGAAAGCTAGCAAAATGATTGGAATAACATAATAGCTTAAAATGGTTGTGGCTTTAAATGGGATGTAGATTTGCCAGACTAGTAGCAAGTAGCCTACCATTGGACTTGCTCTCATATAAATAGAGAGAAACCCCAATAATTAGGGAGAGCCCCAATTTTCATATTCAATTTAAGGTTCTATTCTGGTCTTCTCTACAAAAATCTCTTTTAATATTAGTATAGGAGTAGATTAATTATTGTCAAGATTGGATCTTTTGGATAATGTAAGACTAATTTCACTCTATCTTTGCAATTTCCTTTCATGTTTGACATTAATTTCTCATCTCTCTCTTTTTATTGTTATTTGCATTATTATTATGTTTAGTTTAGTTATTAGATTAGTTTAAATTTTTATTACCTTTTCATGTATAATTTCATGTTCAGATTAATTATTAATATGTTTTATGATAAATTAATTATGATTAGTGAGTAGTGTAGACATCGAAATTTTATTTTCGGTAGATATTTATTAGATGGAATATTTATTATTTAGAGATAATTATCATTAAATATTGTGATAATATTTTAGAATAATAGAGATATTTTTGTCGTGCCCTCCAAGCTAATCTACTATTAGAAGAAGAGTATATGGATTAAGTCAAAAGACCCCATCATCTCCCTACGGAATTAAGTTGATAAGGCCCCGTTGTCACTATCAAAACCCTAGCCTTTAGGATGGAATCAAGAGAATCCCAAAAATTGTACCCTCAATATTTCAATAAGAAACTGTTGTTTTCCATATTTTATTGTTATGAATTTTTTTTATGGTTTACAAGTAGTTCTCTTTGGGGTTTGATTAATCCCTAACATACTATGTTTACTTGATTGAATTTTGTAATTAAATAGTTGTTGGATAATTAGTTGGGGTTAATTGAGGAATTTAACTTGTTTATATTTTAGTTGAGATTGCTGTTGACTCTTAACCCTTGACCATCAATGAGAATTTATTAGGTTGGAAGCCGACTCACATCACCCAAACTAGTAGCCAACTTAAGTCGAACCCGGGAGGGAGGACTTGGGAATGATACCTTTAATTGTCGGTTTGAACTCTACCTTTGGGAAAAGGATTGAGATGACTGGGAAGTTAACGAGGGCTTATTGACCTTAGCTTAGGATAAGGTATTCCGACTCACGAACCCGGGAGGGAGGTGATCAGGATGACTAGTGTCCAAATACGAACCCGGAAGGGAGATGTTTGGTGAATTAGAGGCGTTTTTCCCCTAATGATTATCCAATAACTTGTTAAAGGGATTCATGGTTGTAAACTTGGTGTGTTGGTGGAGAAAATCGGTCCCTAGTAGACTTTCCTTTATTGTTTAAAACGCTACTTGTATTAGTTGTTTGCTTACTTTACTAGTTTTCGTTAATTTATTAATTTAATAATCAAACAAACTTCTTGATTTGCGTAGCTAACTAGTAATTTGAGACGAACTAGTACTCGACCTTCACCACCTTGTGGATTCGACCTCGACTACCCTACTACATTAGCTTAGTTGAGTTACTTTTGTTTTGACCGGTGGAGGGCGACAAACCTCGCGATCAATCCAATTTCTCTGATTTAATCTTATTCGATATATTTTATTAATTATTCAAAATAGAATTTGTTAGGGTGCAAAGTTATGTCCACACCGGTAGTGTAAAGGTGAAAAGTCATCTTTATAAGTGTCTAATGAATATAATAATACGGGTCCTTTGAGAATGAACCAAAAGTAAATTCGTGAGGGCTTACCCAAAGCGGATAATATCGTACTATTATGCACAGTGGACACAGATGCAGCAGGGCCAAACACGAGGATATTCACACTTCCGCATAACAAGTGGTATCAGAACCTAAGGTGAATTTGGGTTAGACACAAGAAGAAGCATCAAGTCAATACTTGAAGGTGGCGTGCACTATAAGGCTTGGAACTCCTATAGCTCGAGGGAGACTTAATATGTTCGCGAAAAGCGACATTGGTCTTACGGTGGTGAGACGGCAGACCGTCCAAGAGAAGATCGTCAGCGACCCAGTGTGGTGGGCTGAGGCTTAATGCATGGAGGCAACAAAAAGAGGTCCATGGTAAGTCCGAAGACGGTCCAGGTGTGGCGCGTTGAGGCAGTGGAGTAGGATCCGGTCCAGGGTCAAGTGAGCACAGTCCTGTGAAGGGGCTGTAGACCCCTGGAAAGACACATGGTATGTCGGTTAAGAGGAGGTTGTGACTTGACAATGCTAAGGGTGTCTAGAAGTTGGCGTTATGGGTTGTGGGGAGTTCTCCATAGATGTCAAGGTCCGAGTCAAGATAATGGTCCTTGGTTTGAGAGAAGGATTTGTTAGGGTGCAAACCTATGTCTCACATCGGTGATGTAAAGGTAAAAAATCATCTTTATAAGTGTCCAAAGATTATAATAGTACGAGGCCTTTTGAGAATGAGTCCAAGAGTAAATCCGTGAGGGTTTGGCCCAAAGCAGACAACATCGTACTATTATGTACAATGGACACAAATGCAGCAGATGCCCAACACGAGGATATTCAAGCTTTCGCGTAACAGAATTCGATCCTTATGCAATTCAGCAAGCCTTCCTTGTGACCAGCATATCCGTCACAAGCTTGCGATGGATCGAGTAGTATTCGTGTGGCCGATGTGGTAGATAAGACAAAACAGATTGTTACTCCCTACTTCCTAGACACTCTGCTTTAGTCTTTACTACCCACATGAGTTGATCCGTCGCAAGCTTGCGACGGATATTTTCGCCACAAACGAGAATTTGCGTATAAAATTAGAGATTCCTATTAAAGCAAAATGTGATATTTTTGTTGCTTTAGATTCTCCACTGACCACTTGACTTACTCGATGCGGCCACAAAGTAAAAAGTGAAGCACATAAAAAGTTACCAACTTGTCATTTTGCAAATACTAATTAATCTACATGTAAATTGCACTTGGCACAACCTATTATCAACACAACGGGCGACATACTTATCGCTTTCATTAATTAATTAATCCATATAATCTGACAATTTGATATAAAAAAATAGTCAATCTAAAGTACAATTAAGACATTAAACATCTCAATTATAAGCTAATCCTATCAATAACACCTCAATTACTCTTTCCATGGATCTAATCTCACTAATCACATCCATTTTTCTTCTCCTGTTGACCCATCTAATACCTAATAACCTTGCCAACGTACACTGTCCCATTTCTAGGTGCGGCGGCGAGTCCGGTCACCCGTATATTCGATTCCCGTTCCGGTTGAAGAATTCGGAGCATCCAAATATTTGTGGGGTACCGGGGTTTGAGGTGTCCTGTGATCCTACCTTGAATCGTACCTTTATTGAACTCCAAGGGTTAGGAAACATGTTTATCAATAATATAGACTATGGTGCCCAAGAAATATGGGTTAATGATCCTAACAATTGTCTCCCTCAAAAACTCCTCACCTTAAATCTTTCTAATACCCCATTTTCCGGTATTTATGTTCAAGATTTCGGGTTTTTCAACTGTTCAACCATGATCAATACCGGTAATAATAATAGTAAAAGTAATAATAATGACGCTAAAAGTCATAATATGATAGGTCCAATAAAATGTCTTAGTAGTACAAATTATTTTGTCTATGCTACCCCATCAAACGACACCGTTTTGACTATCCCTCCTAGATGTAACCTTACATCACCACCAAAAATTGTCAAGGTGCCCGTTCAATGGCCACCATGGTTACATAACACGACATATTTGGATCGGTCCGAGCTCAATGAAGACCTAAGGCTAACATGGTTCATGCCCGAGTGTCAACGATGCGAGCTCAACGGTCAAATGTGTGGTTTGGAGACTAATTCAAGTGGTTCCCTAGTTACCGTTTGTTCGAATAATCCAATTGGTAACGGTATGTGCTCTTCTAGCTCTTTAATTTTATAATCAATATTGTCCTAGAGTATAAATGTAATGTAATACACTAATTCATATAGGTCATCATTTTTTAACTTATTGAATATTTGTTGAAAATAGAAAAATAATGAACTTTTTTTTGAGTTAATAATTATATGCATAGAATATCAAACTACCACCGGACTCTGATTTTGAGATGGGCAGATTTAATGTCATAGGTTCTTTTAGGGTTATATACTTATTTGCATATAATATTAAACACTTTGTCATCGGAGTATAATTCTATGCCCCGTCGTGATTATGTAAACTATTGTTAACTCTTGTTTTAATCGTAGCGCTATATATGTTTACAAATTCTAAAATATGACGGACTTACATACATCGTGAGACGGTCCATTTTTATAAAAAGTCTATGCGTTTTGTGCTAATATAAAAAATGTCTTTTTATCCATACAAAGGTACCGTTTCACAGTGTGTGATCATCTTACGAAGAATTACTGATATATGGTGTATTATGAATTATGATGCATGGGATGTTGAAATTAATGCCATAATTTGTTAATTACATGTCATATCAACTTGATAGATAAATAGGAAATTCCAAGTTCAAGCTAATTATTTATTTGTCGAGTAACGAATACTCCTGTCCAGGTCATTCGTCGTCCTATTTCATTTTGGGGTGTCTCAGTTAATTCTTGTCCTTTCTATTTTAGGAATGAAATTGATGAGCAATTCAATCATTCACACTTAATTTGTTCAGCTTGTCATTCAGTAATTGACACCCTCCTCTTTTTTGGTCTTTTTGCTAAAATCAATGGATAATAACAATTGACCGGAACGAAGGGAGTAATGATTAATCAATAATTTAATACGGTCATAACTTCTTGGTTGTCATAGATGATAGAATAAAGTAGAACCCTTGTCATTTCTTTTGGGGTTATGCTACGAGATCTAGCTAATCCAATTTCTAAAGCCATACTATACTCCATTAGGATTATATGATTATTATATGATGATAATAATTAATTTAAAGTTTTTAATATAATTATCTTATTAGTTGGTCTCCCGGCCTTAATATGATAATATTCGTTTTAAGCGTAAAATAGATCGATACTACTTTATATAGGTAGATGGAATGGCATTCTGCATTTTGCTTATCCGTGTGTTTGATACATATAATGTTTAAGAGAATTTGTGTTTAATTATTGTATTACAGAAATCATCAATATAAATATATATTTGAGGCTTTTTTCGAGCGACGTGGTAGTCTCCAACTTTTTTAAAACACTGGAAAAAAA
>JAOWBH010000017.1:0-14150 GCA_028566215.1 Silene coronaria
GATTTAATTCAATTAAAAGATTATAATTGAAAGGATTTTGGAGGATTAACACAACAAACATTTCCATATTTAAGTAGGTGCATTTTGGAGGGAAAATTTCTTAGAATCCTTATTCTCTTAGTAGATAGGAGATAATAAAATAAGATAGTTATAAAAATTACCAATAATTATTAAAGAAAATAAACATTTGTACAAAAAAACGTTATTTTAATCCGTATCTGGCCCAACCTCACCCGTATAAACACGAACCATACAAAACTATATTTTGCAAATCTGAAATGTATCTAACTTGTATTTTACCAAACTGAAATAAAAGAACCAATAAACCACTCACCTGACCCGTTTAACATGTCTAACTATCTTTCATTAGATCTCAGTTACCGTAAGATAATTCTATGGTGCCTAAGAGTTAATATATAAAGTATAAGTGAATCTACATAATAAAATAATAATAAAAGGTTTGTAAAAGCTGGGGTGACATAATCTGATTAATGATCTTAGGCTATTTTTGGTAAAATTAACTGAAAAGTTAGCTGAAACCTGAAAAGCTGATTGAAATCTGAAAAAGTTAACTGAAATGGTAGCTGAAAGTTATGATCTGAAAAAGGTAACCTGCTTTTAATTAAAACTATTTGGTAAATTAGCTGAAAAGGTAACTGATATTTATCAAATGACGTAAAAGGATATGGTTTATTATTATTTCCAAATAATTGAAGGATAAAAAGGGTAAGTAACATTAAAACAGGTACCTGAAATCAAAATGCTATCCTAGGTAAATCAAAATGCTATCCTAGGTAGCATTTCATTTCAGGTAGCTTATTTTGGCAAATAAGCTATTTGTCAAACACTACAAAAAGAATAAGCTACCTGAAATTTTTGAAAAAAAAGTTATTTATGTCAAATCAGATACCTGAAAAGGTGTGCCAAATAGAGCCTTAATACAAATTCTCATTTAAGACGTTATTATCCGTCTTAAGTTTAAGGCGGTAAATTAGCGTATCATTTGTAAAGATAAGATAAAAACTGAATGCGTAGATAATAACCACAAAACTTGTCTTATCTATAGAAGTGACATGTTATTTGACCCGTTTTATCTTAAGTCGGTTTTTCGATGCTTAAATCTATAGCTATCAGGCCTATCAGTGCCTCACTGGGTCGTGAACATAAGGACTGGTTACTACTTGCTAGGTCCATTAACTAAACAACTTTCGTCTTTTATGCGTTGTGTTTCATACTTCTCTCTCCATCTTTTCTCAGGGACCTTCTTCAGTCATTGCAAGGTAAAACATTTCTTCTTCTCCCAATTTTTATTACCCTTTTTACAATTTGCTGTTTTATTCTTAATCTACAATTTTTTTTTTTGGGTCACTCGGATTTAGCAAATTAGTCCCTTTTGTTGATTTTGTTAGGTTAATTTTGATTTTACATTACAGAATTAAACATTTGGTGCATTGTAACTTGAGATTTAAGGGTATTTTGTGAAGTATATTTTTGTAATGCATAAAGGGTAGTAGCTTGATTCAAAGTTTCATGCTTTTGTGATTGTATATAACAGTATAAAATTGTTAAGGCCCCTCAATCAGAAGGATTGCGAAACCTCGAATCGTTGTAACATTTAATTGATTGATTCATGCTGAACTGTATAATCGAATCGAAATTTGACTATGCCTGTTGATATTTAGAAGAATTTAATCGACATTGTGCGATAAATGATGTTGGGTTTTTAATTTGTTTGTTGGGTTTGTGTATTGGATTGAGGATTGGGATTGGGATTTTTTGCAACTGTATTTCCGTTGTTTTAATTGGGCTGTAATTTGGATATCTATTTTGTCAAATTGGTATGATTTAATTAGAATAGCTAATTTGAAGTGAATGGTTGATTGGAAGGGTAGAGAGTGAAGAGAAGAAAGAAGAGAATTATGGCATTTGGATAACCATTGGAGAGGTGGGAGATGGAGGGCACGGGGATAGACTATAGAGAACTATGTGAAATAGATGAGACTTGGAAATTGGAATAGAGATGAACATGAGCTTTCAGTCCCATCGGTCCAATCTTGTTAGGTTTTAGTTCAGTAAGGATGTCGAGACTATGGTGTCTTTCAATTATCTGATTATCTCCCACCAACGACACTGGTCCATGGTGACTCTCTCACCCCTTACCTCCATCTATGGGAATTTTTACTCCAGCTCATCATTCGGGTTTTTGTGATTATATTCCCTCTGTTAAAATGTAAGGGTTACATTTTCAACATTTTAGTACTACCACATATGGTATTTTATCGAGACAAGGGAGATTACATTGGTTCGTGACTCGTGAGGGATCTCAAAGCTTTTGAAGTTCTTACTTATACTACCTGCGTCCTGCGCTCTGCAATTCCACCTTTTGTAACCTGGCTGGATACTGCATAGGTAGCTTAAAATTTCTCTTATTAGACAACAAAAAACAATTATTTTTTGGTCTTTGTTTCATAAAGAGATTATATCACCAGCACACCTGTCAAAAGATTGATCAGGCCCGATAATGACCTGAAAAGACTTCTTCTTGACCAAATCCGAACTAAACCGAAAAACACTGGGCTAAATGGGTGGGGTCGCAATCTCGCAGGTTAACCAGTTGGATCAAGAAACATATTTTCTCCAAATACCAAGCTACCACTTCCTCTTGTAGTACTTGTTCACCTTCACTCGATCCAGATTCCAGCCCTCATTAGATATCAATGCCAACAGTTCCTTTGAATCCGAATGTCAGCACAAATCACCTAAGTGGAGATATTTATATCCATACTTTGCACCCCCACCCCCTTCAATACTCATCCTTAGTGCTTTAGAAAGTCCCTCTTTTGGTTTATATTTTATTTTAAATCTTTGTTTTTATTTATAAATGAATACTTTAAAGTTTAAACCCTTGGCTATGGAGCTCCTCTTGTGGTGAAGTAAAAAAAAATTCCTGTAATTGTCTAGAATGCCTTAATTTTTTAAATACCAGAAACCAGCATCCGACAGGCAAAAAGTTTCTTTGGAAATTAGTCATTTGACATTTTTCTTCTTTTTGTGTATGTTTTGTGTTTGCAGCAGCTCTCTGTATGAATCATGAATGAACTTATTAATGGAACTGTTGTAATTTCAATTTATGGGACTGAATCTTGTGGTCACGTTTATTTTAATGTAAAAATAGTGCGGTGGTGTAACTATTAGTTTTTGGTGGTTACATTTGAATTTGCAGTACATTATTCTGTACACTATCTTGGAATGGAGGTTAATTTATGATGTTAAACCAAACTGTAGTGATGATAGTACTCGTTGCTTATAAATAGAAGAATTATTTTGTGCAACTGTTTTTCTTACTACTTTCAAGGGTTTACTGCATTTTCTTACTACTTTGAAAGGTTTATTGCATTTTCTTACTACTTTGAAGGGTTTATTGCGTTTGCCAAGTTACCTACCCTTTTGACATGTCTGACAGGTCTAGTTGTTAGGCAACGAGTACTCGATTAGTACTCCTCTGATTTAAGCGGGGTAGATAAAACACAAGGAATTGGACTATGAGTCAGGAAATCCTGTTTCAATATTTACTACAATGATTCTGTAGAGTTATGTGGTGGATTATGTTCTTCAAACTCAGTGAAAAGTGCCTGGATTCTGCTGAATCATGAATGTGTCTTGGCTTAGCATTAAATGTCCCATGGGTTAAAGACTTGTCGGATTGCCGTGTGGTGGACATGGAATGTGAGTTAATATGATAATTTGGAGAGTACAGGTAGCGTAATGAGACAAAATTACTCGCAATTATGTATGCTTCTTACAGTGTGAAATGATGGTCAACAGGCTAAAAATACTACACACATTTCATTTTGTACTTTTGAAACAATCTTTTATATTTTCAGTAGAGGGATGAATTTGTGTAAACCCGACACCCCGTCCATTTCCATAAGCAGTAGGCTAGAGTCTAGACTCCTGGGGGTAATATTTGATGATGATGTTATTGATGTATTTAGGCTTGTGTGAAATCCCTAACTTGCTGTTACAGGAAATTTGCGGCATAAACTTTAATTTGTTGAGCTCTCTTCAAAGGCTTTGTTTTTCTTGTTTACACATCTCATATATCTTGAATCGTCCTTTCTCAGGTAGAACACTGTTATATTTCAGGTTTGTTTAGGGCCATTGGCGAAGAAGCCAGATAACATAAACAGATTACCTTATTCTCTGGCGAAACATGCATTTCATTAGACATTTAAGAACCTTAAAAATAAGGTCTGGACTTCTAGAAAGAAGTTCCCCTTTCCAAGCTCGATGCCTTCAAACTGATGCAGCTCCGAAAACCAAGCTTATGAAGTACAAATACCCTCCCATGTATAACCCGTATGGCAACAGACCACCACCCTCAGAAAAAATTACCCAGCTTGCTGAAAGTATCGTAGCTTTAACCTCAGAAGAACGGGCTCAAATTGGTCCTGCTCTAAGAGCGACTCTTAACCATCCTAAGCTGGAGAAGATTTCAACAGAAGGCTTAGACTTGGGTGCACAAGCAGCCGGTGGGACCGCTCCTGCTGAGGAGGCAAAGGTCGAGAAAACAGCATTTGACGTGAAATTGGAAAAGTTTGACGCGGCTTCCAAGATCAAGGTGATCAAGGAAGTCAGGGCATTGACCTCGTTGGGACTGAAAGAAGCGAAAGACCTAGTAGAAAAAGCGCCGGCTGTACTCAAACAAGGGGTCACAAAAGAAGAGGCAGCAACTATAATAGAGAAGATTAAGGCAGCTGGTGGTGTTGCAGTAATGGAATGAAAAGGGAAAGAAGAAGTAGAAGTTTGATTGCGCCGCTATTGTAATGCCTGTTGAACACTTGTGTGAGAAGTCATGGTGCTATAGTTTTGGTTGCTTCTGTTCTGGATTGTGTTTGTACTCACTATCAATTATGTAATTTTAGACGAAAACTGAATCCGCTTAGCAGTGATTTGGCAATAAAAGATCTTCCAGCGAAAATTGAATCCGCTTAGTAGTGATTTGGCAATAAAAGATCTTTCAGCAATAAAAACTTCATAGAGTAATGATTGTGTTTGTACTCACTACTTAGCCGTGATTTTTGAAAACCGTGTGACGGAAAAAAGGGGCGTTCCGAGAATCGAACTCGGGACCTCTCGCACCCAAAGCGAGAATCATACCACTAGACCAAACGCCCTTGTTGTTTAACATCATTCATATTGATTTAAAATAACACCACTATTTCTATTTTTCACCGAATTACACAAACGTTTTATAATAAAACCTAGTGCGCTACTTTAACCACTAAAATAACTTTTACCAACCACCACTTTTCCATGAACGACTTCAGATTTTTTGTTACTATATGGTTTACAATAATTTATCGTAAAATGATTTTAAAGGAGCCTTACAAACAAACAATTAGTGTATCAAATGCTAGGAAAAGTAGTTCACAATTTTATTGTTTTTCCTCAAATACCATGATCAATTGAGAATAGTCCTACTTTGTCACTCTTATTAGAAGATAGTGATTGGTTCCGCATCAAGAATCACTACCCTTTTTTCCTTATTGGAGACAAGGTATGTTCTAGTCATGTCAGAATCAAATTTGATGCGTCTTGGACTCGTGATCTTCATGCCTCTGCTGGTTGGTCTCTTTAGAATAGTGATGGCCAAATCTTCCGTTTTGGGCTGGTTCTGCACTACAGGCGGAAACTTATGCCATGAAATTTGCTATCATAGATGCCATCTCTCTGGGTTTCAGACACATTGATGCTAATACAGATTGTCTGAGTTTGGCTCTGCAGATTAGTGGCGCTCAAGCAATAGACCATGAGATCAAGATAATTCTTCGTAGTATTCGCGATATCATGTACTCTTGTCACTGTTTTCCTAGTCATTGTCCTAGGTCTCTTAATAAGATTGCTCATGTCATCGCAAAGTATGCAAGGGCATAGGCAATTTCGTGACTGTCCAACAAAAAAAAGATTGAGAATAGATAGAGATCCTAGTAGTATGAATTTAATCGATATCAGAGAAATGTTTATTCGGTACTTTTTGTAAACTCGTACAAAAAGCTTCAGTGGTTTCTAAAGAAAGGAGTGTTTGGACAAAAGGAGTATATATATATATATATATATATATATATATATATAGCTGATTGTCAAAAGTTCAGCCCCATCCAATTTCCGGGTTACAAATAATATAAACAGTCGAAGAATCAAGAAAGTACTATGACTTATTGTCTCAAATTTACATAATGTAATGTTAAATATCTACCATCAAGCAATTAAGATTACAATCAGAGATTATCCGGCCGCAATTGAACTTTCTACCTTTGACGGTTATCCTTGTAGAAGCCTATAATTTGAGACTTCCAAGGCATAAAGGATAACAAGCCAAACACTCGCTGCACTATCCTGGATGCAAAGGTTTTATCAGACGACTGGTTCAAATCTGCAAACACAATCATATATATTTCCACTGAGCAACTTCTCCGCCAGTCTCTGGTTTTTCACCATCGCAAGCTGCCAAACACATGTAGGATGAGATTATGAGAATGACAACAAAAGTAATGAAACAGAAATACAAGAGAATTAATGTAAAAAAAAATACGATTTCTTCCCCCATTCATGATGCAAGGTAACAGTTCTCACCTTGAGAGCATCGCATTTAAACCGGGCATTGAAATTGGTGTGAATAGCGCGACCCATTCCTTCCAATATTATCTGCATGTTACACATTGAAGAAACATCATTGGAAGAACGGTACACGTGTAATATAACCAGGGTCGTCCCATTATACAATATACAGTATTCCATTAGGTTTCCAGAGCAGGGTCCCTAGAGTTTCATTACATGGTTAAGGTTGTCATGCATTTCGGTGAGGAAAGATGGGGTGAGTTCGAATTTTCTATATATTTTATCAGTTGATTATTTTGGACTGCCTTATATTTTAATTGCCATGAGGGCTCTCCAATCTCCGGGACGACCCTAGGTATAACATTACTCTTACTAAAACCAGCATTCCCAACTTCTAAAACAACACGGAGGACACCATACCAAATCAGCGTCTTTTGCGGCAGCGGCTAGCTCAGAGCTGACTTGACGTAAGTCTATGCACGGGCTACCACATCCGTTTTCAACCACCATGAGAGGAGGCACAGATGGCGATTCTTCTTTAGAACCTTCTTGAATATTTATCATTGCATCCACCAGAAGTCCACCGGCTTCTGCCGCTCTCCGAAGAATATCACAACTCTGAGCAGAATGATATTAATAGTGATTTAAATCATTAGTTACACAATTAAATATACATTCTTGAAGAATGGGTAGTTTCATAAATATATATAACCAACAAAATAAAAAATGGACGAAAGTTTTTAGATAAGGTATATGCCTTCGCAGCCTCGGCAACAATGTCAGGAAGCTCCATGGCAGTTACGTCGTTCAATGCAGGTAGTGAGTTGGCCACCAGAACTACCTGCCACAATTAAACAGACGCTAATCATATACTTTCACAGGCTTGGTTTTAACATGTTCTTTTCCAGTTCCTGCATTGCTTATATCTTTTGCCAAAAAGAGGCAATATTACCTCCGTTCCACGTCGAAGAAGTTCTCTGGCAAACGGGAGCATCCCTAAGACAACATCAGCACCTGAGTTATCCACAAAGAGAAGTGCTCTTTTATGAGGTGGTAGCTTCTTATTACCACTTCCTAACATTCTCTCTTTTAACATGTCAAAATCGTCCACCTGTGCCAGTTCACGTTATTAGCTTTCAACATTAACTTGATGCTTCAAAGCCTTCCCCGATTAATCGATTTTGGTGGGTTACGTAAGAGGGTCAGAGATGCCCAACCTTACCCATGTTCTAACAACTATTTGCAAGTGACCCATAATGAAATTTCATAGAGAATTGCATCGAATAAATGCTACTGGCACAATAACAGAAGAGCAATGATGATTGCCTCAGAATCTGGAGCAAAGATTAATGCATCTTTAGTCGAAATGAAATCTCAAGCGGTTAACCTGAGGCTATTAGACAAATGAGCCCAAGTTTTTCGAACAATGATGCATGCATCAGCAATGGGGGATAATTACAATCATAAACCTTCCTTCAAACTTTAAATAGTGAAAAGAAATGACAGACATACCCGCCATGGTCTTTGCATCTTTTTACGACTCATTCTATATATCTCTATAATAGTCCCTTTGTGATAAAGCTCTACACATGCACGAGATCCCCAGTCAAATATATTAGCGGCCAGAACACCTTCGATCAAGGTAAACAGCCTTTTTTCCTGCAAAAATGAACAAATCCATGAATAATACCATTTATGGGGAAAAGGAACTGACTCCACATCAACTGCTCCATTGAGAAACCAATACCCTTTTGTCGTGATACTTGAGAATGAATTAAGAGGAAAGGAAGATACCATTACCTCAGACATGCTATCGAGTTCTAGTAGAAGGTCAGGTAAAACAGCAAGTGAAGCTTCATTTTCCCTACAAAATACCAACAATAGGTTCATAATTGATCATAAATTCTAAAGCAAGACTGATATGGCCTCCAAGCATATTTATGCTCTAGTTCCTAGGCGATGAAAGCAATTACCTCTGTTTGATGCTTCTATATGCATCAGTAAACTGAAATTCCCGTAAGCACTCCTCCCTCAGTTCCAAAAGGTTGGCAAGTCCTAACTTCCCATAGGCAGCGGGCTCTTCCATTAACCTACATACAGCGATAAATGTGTTAGAATTAAAAGAATATCATACACAGGAGATGGAAACTTGTAAAAAGTAAAATGTAAGAATACCTAGCCAAGTGAGCAGAGAATGCACGTGCAAATGCATCACCCCTTCTTTTTGCATCCTCAGTTCCCCCTTCGCTAGCCACAGCCTACATGAAATTGCACATAATTTTACATGAATCGATGTTCTTTGTTATTTTTCATTCAGGGAAAGGAAATATTTAAAGAATCGAGAACCGACAGTTCACAAAGGGTTTTCCTACATATTAGTTTTATCTTTTGTGAGTGAATTACATATTAGTTCAACAGCTGACAGCTCATTGTTTAGCCATTTAGTCGTTTTTACTAGAAATGACTCGAGAACCAGATTGTTTACAGCAGACCTTAGGCATACTCGACTCTTGAGTGATACAAAAAAACAAACTTTAAAGCATTTACCTTGTCAACAAGATCTGATAAATGCTCAGACAGCACCGTGAACCAATACCTAAAACATACACATGACATATTTCAAGAGCCATGAGTAAACGTGTCATGTAGATGATGATGTTATTTACCAAAGATGAGGTATCTGCCATTTAACTTACTCGAGTTCGCCCTGTTCTGAGAGATCAATAGTGTTGGGCTCGTACCTGCACATGTTTAAAAGAAAGGAAGAAAAATAAATGGTATTAGCACGCACTAAAAACTGGAGCAGCACATCCCTCAAAGCTATTAGATCTTTTACAAGTAAAAGCGTTTTCAGAAGTTTGGCTGGGACCTATGTTACATGAAAAAGCAATTGCACATTGATCGAGCCTGTTAAAATGATTTATAAACACGCTTGAAAACTAGAAATAAACTAGAGCTGATTTCAATAACAAAAAGCTACGCCTAACAGGGAATAAGAGATCAAGCATAAATTAAGCCGAAGTAACATGATTTATGTGCATACGTCTTTGGATCTGCCAACAAGGGAAACACTTCTAGAGTGGGAACAAGGTGAAGAACGCCAACATTTAAGTTGCTTGCATCAGAGCGCAGAGTATTTCCCCTTGATAAGGGAACATCAAAGCCTCCAAGGCCAGTTGTTCCAGGTGAAGTCATGGGGACGGGAGCAGTAATTTCAGTTCCTCTCTGAACAAATTTTTCCATCCATGATATCTGCATATATAAGGTTTACGAGCTTTAGTTACAACTTACAAGCAAAAACAAATAATGATGACTTGCCCGTCTAAAATCTCTTAGGGATATTTTCTCGTCTCTTCCTTAAGGGAAAGAGAAAAATTTACCCCAAATCCTCCATAAATGACGAGCTTCAATCAATACTACCATATCTTGAAACAAAAGCCATTGAAAACGTCTTTAGTAGAAGACACAAACTAAGAACAAGACCTCTTAACATTCCACGAATAAATGTTACTTCACGCAATAATAACAAATTGAATAGGCCCCTCCTAAAAAGCTTTAATTAGTCTATCAGCTACGCTAAAGAATGAAGGCAGAAGCAACCAGGCATACAAAGCAGGTACAAATTAAGAATGAGTAGTTACAAAGTACTCTTAGAACATAATGTTATGTTTAAGTGGTTTACGGAAAATTTTACCTTCTCATTTAGATCTCCTAAAGGAGGTCCATGTACTTTCCCCCCAACATACGGTGCACCCATAGGGAACCTTTCCACCAACTGATGAACCATTAAGTCATCAAGGCCATGTTTTTCGTAACTCATAAATGCACCTAATGCTCCGAGAAATCCTTCATGCCTCAAGAACATAGCTTTTGCTTCCCCTTTTGACCTACATGGAAATCATGTGTGGAATTGATTAAATGCTACATGTTACTTATAATTGTTTAAAAGAGAAGTAACAAAAAATAGGATTCAGGTATAATTGTTTAAAAGAAGTAAAGCAGAAAATCTCCAAGCGTAGCGTATTCAAAATCCCCCTGCTGATTTCATTACCAGAAGTCAATGGCAAATGAGATGGTATCCATCGTATAAGCATGACCTCTAATGAAGAATCCTCCAAAGAAGATACGTTTTAGACCATGGCGAAGAGCATTAAGATAAGCTATCTGAAAATAATATGCATGTAGTCAGTCACACACTCACGCAGCTTAGAAACTTCAGCAATTCTAATACAGTTATCTATACATTCACAGAGGAAATCCAATAGTTCCAAAAACATAACTTTGTGAAACATTGTAATTACAAGTACGAAATCTTTTTTTGACTGACCTGTCCAATGTTATAGGAAATCATTCGAAGGAGTGAGAGGGAAATATCTTCAGGTCTGTAGTCTTCAACCTCCTTATTTTCGGAAATGGTCTTACCAAAACTCGAAGCAATAGTTGATGCAGATAGGCCAATCTGTAAATAGTCAATGTTACACAATCATGAATAGAGTACAGATTATTGTGTAATAAGTGAGACACTAAACATACCTTAGAATAATCCATACCGCCATAAATATCCCCAACAAGCATGTCAATCGTACTATTATCTCCTCGCTGGCTCAATTCCAGAAGTTCATCGAAACTGTAGCAAAGGAAACATGTCCATTCTAGATAAGATTTTAATTAAGATAGGAAACTTGAGAATAAATAAAAACAGAATTCATAAGAATGTGAGTCTAACCTTTTGCACTTCGTAAGCAGTTTCCCCAAACCCCAATATGTACCACCTCCGACATTGGTGCCACTAACACGTTGAAATTTCCCATCACCGTCAACCTATTTCATATTTATAAGCATAATATAAACAGTGTTGTAATTCGTAAGCGTACTGTTCCGGAAGAATTACAGGGATTCTTCTTGGGTGGTAAAGGGCATTTGTTGTCTCTGTACATAACAGAAGTTTTTACCTTTATAATACTGACACCAGAACCAATATTTACAAGAAGGTAAGGGAAAAGATCAATTTGATCTATCTGCACGAACTCTTTCTGACCCTCCATGTGTGTAAAAGCCTCATGACGAATTGCCTGTTAAGAGAAAGTAAGAGATGTTGCTGAATTTTGAATGTGTCATTTTTTATTTTTAAAGCTACACCACCAAACGGAGATCATATGCGAATTTGGCGGGATACACTAATTGGGTGTTGATCTCACCTTGAGCAAAAAATTCGCCCCAGCAACAAGACAATTCATTTCATCTTCTTTGTCAAGACTAACCCCAAGCCTCTCTTTGAAGAGGTCTGCAAATTTGTATGCTCCACCTCCGGTCGCCTTTGAACAAATAAAATTACAATTACCGATCTAATCTATAGCCAAGTGGCCATCTATCCTTCATGCAAAGACCAAAAGAAGGTAGCATTACTAGCAAACTGCATCTATCGATTTAATCAGCAATAGAAAGTCCCACCATAGTAGCAGGAGCATAATCACATAATACCTTAACCACAACATTCTCAACAGGTTCAGCATCGGAAGGCCAACGGAGAGGATTAATCCCTGCCAAAGGAGACAACGGCTAATTATGAAAAAGGTTTCATGTAAGTATGTTTACGGAGAATCAAATAAGTTCAAAGAGGAAATATTCAGGAATACAAAAGACAATGCGAAAAGCATGTACCTCCGAGGTGAAGTTGCTTCGATTTGATAAAATCTAAGCACTCATTTATCTTCGCCGTCTCAAACTTAACAAAATGCAGCCTTCCACCAAGTATGGGATAGCTCCATCTATTGCCATTGGTTATACCAAATCTCTGCTTCAATGATCTTTTCCTTTTATCTTCCGCAGGCTTATCCTCATGTCTTGAGAAATAAATAAGTTTGATAAGAGATCCTGCTCAGCCAAAATGTTCATATATGACGTCATGGAAGTCAGAGTAACTTGATTTGGCAGCGTGATTCAGCTAGATCCCAAAGATTCACAATTATACAATACCGGCATAACATTAACATGACCATATACGAGTTCACCAGTTTGTTTAATACTCCACACAGTATATAAGAGGGGCTTTCTAATTCTCACAAAACTTAAGATTAAAATCGACAACATATCTGGAAAGGAAAATCTTAAATGTGGTGACTACCAAATTAATATGACAAAACACTAACAGCTCTCACACAACTAAATTTTAGTTTGACGATCTCAGAAACAGCCATACATGCTTATCTCCGTCGTGGCATTATAAATGCAGCTGATACCGCCTCAATGCAGGCACGTTAACTTCTGAAAACTTGATATCTCAGTGTCTCTTTAGCACTACAAATGCGGTGTCATGGCCGATACTTAAAACCGTAGAAATTCATAAACGTAAAAAAGCTGAAAACAATCAAGGACCTCAATTAAAGGCCTTTCCATACGTCTCGACAAGTCAAACACACATATCTACTCCTAGTAATTGTAACTGCGATTGTGATCACCCCCCACAAAGCACAGCAAAACACAATCTACCTTCAGTTACACCTCATCTCCATCCAAAACCGTTTTCGCTCATTTCTCACAGTTTTGAAGATAACACAACAAAATTGCCAAAGACACCAACTTTTGATAACTAACCCCCAGCAATCAATGTATCAAGCAATTACAACACAAACCCATTAAACCTAATCAATCCAATCAAATCCAAACCTCCACTATCATAACTCCTAAGCACAACATTAACCTTTAGCTTACACCCCACTTCTCAGACTTTGATGTTACCACAACAAAAAATTGGCAACGACTCCAACTTTTGATAACTAACCATCATCAACAATCAATGTATCAAGCAATTAAACCAAAAAGCATTAAAGCTAATAAAAAACTAAAACCCTGTTTCAAAAAATCAATACCTCCTAAGCACAAAATTTACTTTAAACCCTAATCCATCCAAAACCCAATTCTCCCATTTCTCATTTATTGAATTTATCACAACAAAATTAGCAAAAGACTTCAACTTTTGATAACTAATCATCAACAATCAATGCAGTAATCAGTCAAATCACAAACCCATCAAAGTTAATCATTCAAATCAAATCAAATCAATTCAAATCCAAACCCTCCAACCACAAACTAACAACATTACCCCAGTGCCTTAACGGCTCCCGCAAATTGAGGGTACTTTTAAACACAAAAGAGACTATTTCCGAATAACCCAATATGAAAATTACGTCGATAATTGCATTGAATGAATGACTGAATACCTCCAATATCAAGAGCAAGATGAGAGATATCATCAGATTGATTAGGAAGCAAAATAGTAGGATCTTTTTCTTCAAAATTGCCTTGAATAGCAGCACCACTAACATCAAGTTGAGGTCTTGATCCTGACCTATGAATTGAATTCCCAGAAACAGGTGGTGGAGGTGGTGCCATTATTTCTTCTTTTTCTTCAACAACTACTCTTTTTCTCTCTTCTTCACTACCAACTACTTCTGGGTTTTTGTTCACTAAACCAGACATTTTATTTTATTTTTTATTTTTTTTATAAAATAATCCACACAAATCCCACC
>JAOWBH010000017.1:41793-53430 GCA_028566215.1 Silene coronaria
CCCCTGCAACATGAGATGTATAATGGACCTAGAAGGGTAATGAGATATAAGGTACAAAACATGGCGTGCAAAACCGACTCAAAACGGTCCGAAAAGAAGGAAAAAGAAGGGTAAGATGTGACCAAATTAATGTTTATCAATCCAACATTGGATACACTTCTGTGAGGGAATATGAACCTGACACCAGTGAGAGATCATATCTAGACACCTGCTACTGTAAGCACATTCAAAATAGAGATGATCATGAGTCTCTTCTTTAGCACCACATACGAAACAACAGTTCTGGTTAATTATGCTCATCCTAAGCATCCTGTCTTGAGTAAGTAGTCTGTTCTGGACAATCAACCAACAACATAAAGCTTGTTTAGGAATGATCCACCTCTGCTTGACCCAAGGATACCATTTCACCTTCTCTGTCTCAGGAATTAGCCACTTATTCCCAGTCCCAACAGTATAATGCACACTTGCTCACTCCAATCACTGTCAAAAAGGAAATTTCTAAAAGTATTCTTCACTTGACAGATTTACGCCAGGCCCAACTAGTTGAATTAGAAGGTTCATACTCTTTCCAGTTATTACTCTTTATATTGACAGCATGGACCCAACGAACCCACAGGTGGTCTGTCTTAACTGCGACCTACCAAGCATACTTCCCAATGGCAGCCACATTCCATTCATGAAAGTGCTTGATACCTAAACTTCCTTGCCTCTTTGGCTGACAAATAGAGTCCCAAGACACAAGGTGATGGCTTTCCTTTTGATCATTGCCATGCCATAAGAAAGCTCTACAGATGGCCTTCACTCTTGCAATGATAGCCTTAGTTAGAACAAATATACGAGCCCAGTAACCATGTAGAGAGCTAAGAACTATTTTGATCAGAGTACGTCTCCCTGCATATGACAGTTTCCTAGCACCTAACCTCCTGATTCTGTCCACAATCCTCTCAATTAAATTTGAGCAGTCCATGATGGATAGCCTTTTTGAAGATACAGTGACCCCAAGATATTTAAAGGGTACACTACCTCTTTTCATGCCAGTGGCCTCCTCTACTTTCTTAATCAAATGCTCTTCAGTCCCATTAAAATAAATATTAGATTTCCCCCTATTCATTTTCAAACCAGTAGCATGTGAGAAATACTCAAAAGAATTTATCAGCAATTCCATGGAAGCCCTCTCTCCTTTACATAACATAATGAGATCATCAGCAAAGCACAGATGTGTAAGTTTGATTCTTTGGCATAGAGTAAAAATAAGCAGAGACAAAGGGTCTCCCTGTCTGAGACCTCTCTTACATCTGAAGAAACCAAACACCTCCCTATTTAAAGCAATGGAATAAGAAGGAGTGGAAATGCATTGCATTAAGATCTTCCTCGTCTTTTCAGGGAATCTAATTGCTATCAGCATGTTATTCACAAATGACCACTCAATAGAGTCATACGCTTTCTGTAAATCCAATTTCATCATCACTGTTGGAGAACAAGTCTTCCTCTTATACAACTTTATCAGATCCTGGCAAATTAAGATGTTACCAACAATATCCCTACCCTTTATAAAAGAGCTTTGGGATGGATTAACAATATCGGGTAGGATTTGGCTCATTCTGGTACAAATCACTTTAGACAAGCATTTGTAAATGGTGTTACAACATGCTATAGGTCTATACTGAAGGACAGAATCAGGCATATCAACCTTTGGCACCAGAGTAATGATGGTATTATTACATTCCTTAAGAAGTGATCCAGTATGGAACACATTCTTAATTGCTTTATTCACATCCTGCCCCACAATATGCCACGCATCCTTATAGAACTGGCTACCATATCCATCTGGCCTAGGTGCCTTAGTACCAGGGATGTCAAACATTGCAGCTTTGATTTCATCATCAGTAACATGAGCATCCATCAAATTACAGTGGTTCACAGATAGGCATTTGTCTGCTTTCACCACCTTACTATTTAGTTTAGTAACCTGGTAATCAGTACCCAGCAGAGTCTTATAAAACTCCTCAAAAGCTGTTTTAATCTCATCTGGAGTGGTGCAAAGTTTTTCATCTTTATCATTTACTTGATAAACCCTGTTCCTGGCTCTTCTGGTTTTAATTCTAGCATGGAAGTATTTGGTATTATCATCCCCATGTTTCATCTAATCACACTTTGCTTTTTGTCTGAGATAAGAGTCCCTAGCCTTAATCAGCTCTCTAACTTCCTTAGCACAAGCCCTCTCTGCTTCATATAATTCCTCATTCAAAGGGTCTTGGGCTATAATACTC
This sequence comes from Silene coronaria, assembly GCA_028566215.1. Lineage (NCBI taxonomy): Eukaryota > Viridiplantae > Streptophyta > Magnoliopsida > Caryophyllales > Caryophyllaceae > Silene > Silene coronaria. Next base: position 44,064 of record JAOWBH010000017.1, read on the forward strand.
TGAAAGTGTAATAAGGCCATTTCAGTGACGTGAGCCAAGTTCTCAATATCAGCAAAATGAGCACGATCCAGCTTCTTGAGTTCAGTTTTTAATTCCTTTAATTTCTTTACCACCCTAAACATAGGTGTACTCTGAATCTCCTTAGCCCACCCAGCTCTCACAATATTCTCAAACTCATTTGTTGTATACCACATATTAAAATATTTAAAAGATTGCCCCTTTTCTGAATCACCTCCTCAAAACGAACCAGACAAGGGCAATGATCAAACATTCCCTCAGGCAGAAAATGAGCATGACTAGATGGGAAGCAATCAACCCATTCAAAATTGGTTAAGACTCTATCTAATCTATTGTAAACTCTCGAGCCACTCTCGTGTTTGTTGTTCCAAGTGTAGTAGGCTCCTTGAGCTTTTAAGTCATCCAGATTACAATCCTGAACTACCTGTAACAAATGCTTCAATTCAGCATTTGTGACATCAGCTCCTCCTATTCTTTCATTCCTTTTCATGATGGCATTAAAGTCACCACAAATCATCCAAGGTTCGTTGATGTTACTATTATACTGTCTAATACTTGTCTATAAGGATTCTCTCTCTGCTGCAGTATTAAGACAATAAACTATAGTGAACCAGAATCTCTTCTTCCTAGCCTAGTCAAACACCCTGGTGTGTATGCTTTGAATTTGAACATCACAAATGTCAACCTCTACAGCTATTGGATCCCACATTAACCAAATCCTTCCACCCTTATGCAAACTGGAGTTAGTACAAATCGACCAACTATCACAAATAGTACTTCTAGCTTTATTCCAACTACTACTTCTTATTTTAGTTTCAATTAACCCAAACAATCCCACTTTATTATGGAGTAAAAATCTCCTTATTTCCTTTTGTTTAATAGGATTATTCAGCCCCCTAATATTCCAAGCACCACAACTATCCATTTTCTAAGGTAGTTCTGCTGGACTCCCCTTTCTCACTAAATCTATTCTTCATAATCTCCTTCCCCGTCTTCTGTATGGAATATGACAGAGCTTCCATGAAAGTTAAACCACCAGGAGTAAATGTTCTCTTTTTCCCACTGTCATTTCTCATCATCCATGATATAAACCGTCTGGGTAAAGAGGTCTCCACAACAGGTTTAAGAGCAATCATAGGTGTCATTATCTCCACTGCAGCAGTTGCTAGAGGTTTAGGTTGCTGCACAAGAGGTTTCTGAATAGGGGCTCTCTGTTCAGGACCTCTATTATCAGTACTCCTGCTCACATTCTTCTGAACATGTGGTTTAGCCACCCTGGGTTTCCACACCTGTTTCACACCAGTATTACACTCACTCTTCCTACAAGCATTGGCAGTATGCCCCATACCCTTGTAGGCAGTACATAACAATGGAAGTCAATCATACACTACCCTTAAGGTCTGAGTCTTAACCTGCTCATCAATAAACGATATCTTATTTGGGAAGTGTTGTCCTATATCCACCTCTATCATAATCCTGGCATAACCTAAGTAGTTCTTATTGAAGGTGGCTTCATCACACCTGATGTAAGTACCAACACCTCCACTCAACTTCCTCAAGCAATCAATACCCCAGTATTTAACATCCAAATTTAAATCATACAACTTCATCCAAATTGGTACTCTCTTGACATCATGTTTAATCAAGGACGTCTCAGGAGTCTATTCTTTCACTATAACAGGTTTATTATCAAACATTAGGTGCCCATTAGCCAGAATATTCAGTTGTTGTTCTTTAGTTTTAAATCTTACTAAGAAGATTCCATTTGGCATAAAAGAAACCTTATCAAGCCCTTGTGCTTGCCAGACGCGTTTCACAAACCCAGTTATTACGTTACTCGGGGGATTTGCACCTAGGACATAACAAAACACCGAAGATGACCCGAATTTTATCTCACCAGCCACGTCATCATAGGTTATTGGATCAATGGCATGTTAGGGATCTCTGGTTCTACCTCCGTCATCTCCTGATGTTCCCCATCTTCCAATATCGATTCCAAGTCAGATTCAAATTCCTGCGATGAAAACATAATATGTCGTTGTGGGGATTTCCCCTTATTTGATGCACTTAAAATTAAATCAGCATGTTTTTGTAGTTTTTGATTAGATTGTACGGGACTATTTTCATGTTTCTTCGATCTCGCCATTGCTTGAAGAAGAAGAAAACATTCAGTTATTAGAAAGGGTTTCTCTCTCTAACTTCTCTCTCATCCCTGATTTCGTCATGACGGTAAGGATTGTTGTGTATCGGTTTAAAGTAACAATATTAGCTATTATACTATTATTCAGTATCAGTATAAGAAATTAACCACAATAAGTCAATAACATTACCACATCGTCTTTAGAAAACAAACATGTATGCTACAGTAATTGTACTAGGTTTCAACTTACATTAAAGAGGAAAATGTAAGATCTGATAGTGGTCCAGATATTGTACCGTAGGATACATACTCACGAATGCATAATCAGAAATCACTAAGTACATCCAATCATCAACAAAAAGAAAAGAAAAGAAAAGGAGGACTATGCATAAATCATTGCAATTACTAATAATAGTTGACTAGTCTAAGTATCTGATTAACATGCAAATAATCATCAATGGCTTTATAAAATCATCCAAGTTAATAATGTTGACGATATTTGAACCTATAAAAAGATCGTCCCCACGTACATAAGATTATGTGATCGATTTGCACTTTGTAATTTATTTAATCTAATTCATTAAAACTATAATCTAGATTATCTTAACGTCATTATATTATTTTTGCCTTGAACATACTTTTTAACATGTCTTTTGACTCTTAATACTCCACTAAGACTAACATAATTCAGTCAGCAAAGAAGGGGAATATTTGGTCCAATGCAAGGACCAGTGCATTATTTGAACGTATGATAATATGTACGTGCTGCTTTGAAAGAGATGTTCATGTTCTGGTACCCAACAAAAGTAAGTCGGTACGGTTCTCTACATATGGATTTTCTGAATTCTACTCCCTACTTGCTAGTCCTAGTTTTGTAAATATGTCACTGATATCTCTAAATTTGATCAAAACTTTTATTAAATAATCTTAAATGCTTGAATCTGTCTCTTTTATATATTTAGCTTTAACATTTTTTATTAATTTTTTTTGGTAATAATTGTGAAATCATTAATTGTAAACATATTTTCTTTACAAAATTTAATTATTTAAATCTCAAAGTTTAGTAATTTGGATAGTTTAGGAGATATTTAATATAGTTCAGGATACCAATAATATTGTTTAAAAATGAAGGATTATGCACATATAATTTTCAAAGAAAAATTTAAAATTACTAGGTAAAAAAAATCCTAAAATTGTTATAATCACATTATTTTAGTACTTGCTCCCTACAAATTGTTTTTTTAGAAGAATTTGTCTTGCTTATATAGGTACATTATTGATGGTTATTTATTTTGACCTTCGAATTGGTCATCACCGAACATCGGCTAGCTAATCTTAGACCGAACATAACAGGTATTGGCCACACTTAAAACTTATTTTGGATCACCATATTTCTTTAGATTTTATGGTTTCAAGTGATTAGAGACGTGTCATCGTTTAATAAATGGGGTCATCAGTTTTACCCATGTCTAAATAATGATAAATCATACATGGGTGATGACCATTAATATTATGGCATGCATGGTGGAATGCAATAATAATGCAAGTAATGAGAAGAGTATATGTGTATGTGTTTAGCTTAATGACTACGTCAAACCACTTTGATTTATAATCTTCTGATGAAAATGGTAGTAATTAATAATGTGATTAAGTGGTCTTGATATTTTATTTACTTAGCTCGCGCGACTTTTAAGACAGTGGTGCTTTGTCTCTTTTACTACCTGCTTAATTTGCTGTCTGTCCAAAGAAAATATGCTTTCCGTTTACTAATCAACATCAACTAATACTCCTTAACCAAATCACTAATTAATTAATCCTTTTTCCTATTAATCACCCATTCACTCTGCTTTGTCATGCCATGTGCTAAAGTCTTCTTCTTGTGCCAATTGCTAAGATTCTTGCTTCTTAATTTAAATTTAGTCATAAGTAACAAGTTAGGAATTGCTTCATCTTAAGTTTTCTTCCAAGTGTATATTCTTTACATAATTGCAAGTATTTTAATTCATATTACCACTATTAGACTTAGCTTAGGCCTTTTTCTTTTCAATTGAAAAGAGTCGAATTGAACTCAATTAAATTTAATGGAGTTGAACTGAATTGAATCTAAGAGTTAATTTGTTAAAAAATGAGTTGAACTGAACTTAAAATAAGAGTTAATTTGTGAAAAAATGAGCTGAATTGAACTGAAAGATGCTAAATTGAACTGAATAGTGCGAAATTGAACTGAAATGAGCATAAATTAAGTCCAAAAGAATATAACCTTAATTGGACATAAAAAATGGATCAACCTGGTCGGGTTTAAGTCGTGTCCTTTTCGGGTTTTGAGAATTCGGGTCGCATCGGGTTTGGTCAGGTCATTTTCTGGTCTATTATTATCAAGTTCTATAGAGATAATGGTTTGTTTATAATAATAAACATTCGTGTTTAGTCATATTGATATGACTCAAGTCTTCAGTTGGGGTGTCGGGCCGTGTTGAGGTCAAGTTATTCTAACCAAATCATATGGACCGGTCAATTTTACCACGTCTACTACTTTAATTTATTGTTTGTCGTGAATTCGTGATGATAAACTTACTTCAGAGTATTGTACACTTGTACTGTTGTACATCACAAGAGGTGGCAATCGGGTCAATCGGGTCGCGTTAAAGTCGGGTCGAGTCATATCGGGTTCGGGTCGAGTCATATCGGGTTCGGGTCGAGTCGGGACAGCCTACTCTTTTGGGTCGAACCGGGTTCGGGTCGGGTCATTATCGGATCCGGTTACTGTATCGTGATACTTCAATTTTTTACTACTAAATTCTGTTTTTAATCATTACTTGGTTTAATTACTACGTTATTAAGTCAAACGTATCAATGTAAACACAAAATCACTTTTATTTTTATCAATATTAATCTTAATAATAGTCGGGTTATCAATTTAATCGGGTTAATATCGGGTCGGTTAACATCGGGTCAGGTTGGGTTGGGTCAGGTCACGGGTCGTGGGTCGACTTCAGGTTGCAACATTTTCAGATTCGGGTTGTGTCCGGGTCTGCTCGGGTTCGGGTCGAGTCACTCGGATTGAGTCAGGCTTGCCAACTCTAATCACATATACTCATCAAATCCATATCCAATCCATTAACAATAGTTTTCACCTCTTAAATCCCAAGGGAAAAAAATCACCAGAAGAATTAACGGTGATAAACTTGGATCATGTCAATATGTATAATTGTATACTTAACACAAGACATTAATTTACATTTCAGTAACTAATTATTCAGATCTGTGATATTGCTTGACCCACATCTTAATTTCTACAAAGATTCAAGATCTGTTTGACTGTCATTCTACTGGTAATTTAGTAGATAAACAAATCTTTATACTAAACAATTTCAAGGAAAATAATTTCACTACTAGTCTAATTAATTAAAGTATTTGTATATATATGCTTAGTTAGTGGTACCTTGGTGGTTGCTGAATGCTGACAGATCTTGTTTTGAGTTACATATATTTTACAATCTATGCTTAGCTTCATTATGTTTTTTTCATTCACTGGAAGGTAAGGTAAGATCATAGCGTTACATAATTACCGGAACTTATAAAACGCTAATACGTTACATAATTGTCTTTGTCTAGCAGTTAAGATGGAAATAAATGTAGTCAAAGGTTTGGATCGTGTCTCCCCCATGTATTGTTATGCCCAAGTCGATATTTAACCGATACGATCAACCTTAAGTCGATATGGTCTATTCAAAGGTAGAGCATGATAAACACGTCGGTACTATTCAAACTCATCAGTCATCATAGTACTTTAGGATCATATCGTTATCGAAATTTAATTCAATGGGTCACAAATTCTGTAAGACCCACCTACTAGTTCGGTCTTTTGCACCATTCAATCAATTGAATTTAAGCATCATGGTAAAGAAGTTCAAGGAGAGAAAAAGTACATGCTTTCACAACTTCAGGTAATGATTTACCATATTAACGCTAACAACTAATACGTATCAATAATGACTCGTTAACATCACATTCGATACTAACCCAATCCGAATGTTTTGTGTTCATCTCAAATTAACTACTCTAACAAGTCTATTTGAATGGTTGGATGTATTGAGAAAAGGCAGCAGTAGGTCCTCATGCAAGGGCTTTCATATGGCCATTTGGTAATGAAAGCTACTTGTTAGTTGTTATATACTGTATGCTAGATTCTTAAATTTGGTAACATGTCTTGTATTGACATAAAAACTTATTATTTCAGAGTGCAACATGGCACCACGGTATTTTAACGGCTTTGTGTTTTCACAAAATAGCCGTGTCCAACACTTTATAACATTCAATTTCGTTCAAACTTGATCGAATAGGAGTGACGTCTAACATGATTCAACATCGCCCCTATATATAACACTTCCACTCATGACAAGATAAAATGGTCAGATTTACGCAGTCTTACCCTTGCAGCTTGTACGAGAACTTACATAGCGAATTACCATCATATGATGAGACAGCAAATAAGTGTCCTACCACAGGTGACAGGTGATTAAGTGTCTGCAACTTTTTTCTATAAATTCAGGGGCTAAGTACTAGAGAGTAGTTTATGTTTAATAATAGTAGCTCTGAACAGGAAACATGAGAATTAAAGGAAGCCTCAATCAAGCCTATACAACAGTACAGGACAAAGGATGACTCAGATCCCTCATCGGAAAAACACAGCATATGCATGGAACTGACAAAACTCCCACCATTTTCCTGAAATCTTTCCTCCATTTATTATCTTGCCATACCTAATACAGCCTGAAGTTACTTTCCTATTTACATGTTCAGGTGAAACTAGACTTAGTGACTTACTATGATACGATCTGATGTATGCAGTCTTACCCTAATGTCAGCTCGGTGATATCACGTCAAGGGTTACCTCCGATGCGTTTTGCTCACCTTTGGGTGACTCGAATCCCACTATAGCATCTTTTTACGAGATCTGTAACATCGGAAGGGTCCAATCAAACATCTCGGGTCCGATTTGATTTCACCACCGCTAAAACGAAGCTACGAAATGGAAAGCGAAAGACAGAAAAGCAAGGCTTAAAAGTGTAAAATCCAAAGGGAAAAAAGACACTAAAACAGCTCACAATGCCATCACTTTCGATTAAAAAAAACAAGAACACTGCCATGATGCCATCTTCTGGCCTTTTACCACTCCATACACACTACTCTGCCTTCGCCAGTCACCATATGGCCTCATCATAAACAAATGTTATTAAAAAAAGAGGCATCTTAAATTCCATTTCTTCCCTACCAGAACATATAATATGAACCTAGCTCTTCTTGGATCCGGAGATTCGGGGTCTCCTTCGAATAAATTAATCATAATTCCGATATTACTTAAATTCATAAGCACATCTTGACATGATTTTTCAAGTTTTCCGAAACCAATAATACACACCACAACACACCCACCACACCACCTCGATTTCTTCTCCTTTTTTGTGTGTGTTGTGTTCTTTTCATTGAAGTTTGTAACTTCTAGGGAGAAGTAGCAAGCAAACTAGTAACACTATTTTCTAGCCCTCTAAATAACAAACTTATATTGAGATTGTAATGCCTAATATTCAACTATGGCACCACCACTACCCATATTTCATCCTCATATTCATCCTTCTACTACCCATTTTAACCACCCACGCCGTCAATCCACAAGGCGGGGCATTGCTCTCGTGGAAGAAAAGCCTCAAAGGATCGATCGAGGTTTTGAACAATTGGAACCCAAATGATGGAACTCCATGTAAGTGGTATGGGATCACTTGCAACATTCAAAATGAAGTGACTGACATAAATTTGAGGTATGTTGATTTACATGGGAATGTTCCCTCCAATTTCACATCATTGTTGACCTTAACAAAGTTTTCTTTAGTAGGAACAAACCTCACTGGTACAATCCCAAAAGAGTTGGGTATGTTACATGAGTTAAAGTCCTTAGACTTGAGTGATAATGCCTTAATTGGTGAGATCCCAAATGAAATATGCTACTTACCCAAGTTAGAGCAACTGTATCTCAACTCAAACCGACTTGAGGGATCAATACCGGTCGTGATTGGGAATTTAACAAACTTATCTTGGTTAATCTTGTATGATAATCAACTAAGTGGGAGAATCCCAAATACCATAGGACACCTCAACAAGTTAACAGTACTAAGGTCAGGTGGTAACAAGAATCTTGAAGGTCCATTACCCATGGAGCTAGGAAATTGCTCTGATCTAATCATGATTGGCCTAGCAGAAACAAGCATTTCCGGGTCAATCCCATCGACTCTAGGAAACCTTAAAAAACTCGAAACACTCGCAGTCTACACTGCCTTACTATCCGGTGACATTCCACCAGAAATAGGGGAGTGCACTAATCTCGAAAGCGTCTACCTTTACGAGAATTCACTCTCGGGTTCAATCCCAAAAACCTTAGGGAAACTTAACCGTCTCCAAAGCCTTCTCCTTTGGCAAAACTCCTTAGTTGGCACGATCCCTTCTGAGCTAGGGAAATGCACTAACCTCAGCCTTATCGATATCTCAATGAACTCATTAACCGGCAGCATACCGGACTCATTCGGAAACCTCACAAACTTGCAAGAACTCCAACTTAGTGTCAACCAAATCTCCGGACCGATCCCATCATCCTTAGGCTCATGCACTAGCCTCACACAAATTGAGATCGACAACAACCAAATAACCGGTACAATCCCATCTGAATTCGGCAATTTATCAAACCTTTCCCTCTTATATCTCTGGCAAAACAAACTAGAGGGAAACATCCCACCTAGTTTAACAAACTGTACACAATTAGAAGCCATCGATTTGTCGTTAAACAGCTTAACCGGCACAATACCAAAAGGGATCTTCCAGCTCAAAAACCTCAACAAACTACTCTTATTATCCAACAATTTATCCGGTCCTATACCGCCCGAGATCGGGCAATGCTCCTCATTAGTAAGATTCAGAGCAAGTAACAATAAACTCACTGGGTCAATTCCACAAACAGTTGGTGTGCTTAAAAAGTTAAACTTTTTAGACCTTGGAAACAACCGTTTCAATGGAGTTATACCGGAAAACATCTCTGGGTGCACGAATCTTACGTTTCTTGATCTACACGCTAACTCATTTTCTGGATTTCTTCCTGTGAAATTAAGTGAACTTTCATCACTACAATTTATCGATGTTTCGGATAACTTGCTTGATGGG
>JAOWBH010000017.1:81811-97097 GCA_028566215.1 Silene coronaria
ACTTAGAAGAGTCTAAAGAGCAGGAGATAGCAAAGTTGCAACAATCTTTGCAAGATATGCAAAAGAATATGCAGAAGAAAATTGATGAAAAAGACGACTTACTAGCCAAAGAGCGTGCAGCAGCTCAAAAGGCGATTGAAGAAGCATCGTCTTCTGTCGTAGAAACTCCAGTTACTGTAGTAGATACTGAAAAAATTGAGACTTTAACAGCAGAAGTAGACAGGCTAAAGGTAATTTTACTGTAAATTTGAATGCATTTAGTCTGCTGTGAGATGATTTCATATTTGTACTATGTGAGACAAGCTCTATTTAACTAAAATCCTCATCTGTTACCTACTAAAAACTAAAATCAATGAACAGCTCCTTATAATATTGGTTAGTTATCATGATTTTCTTATAATGACAGTCTCATACTTTGTATGATGTTTTGTGTTTTGACCATATTTCCTTTCCTTGCCTGTTTCTCAATGTTATTTAAAAGGTGCCACTCTACTTGCTTCTTTAGAAGATTCCTCACGTACTTTTAACTCGCTTGTCATAATATCCTCATATTTGCTTGTCTGATAGGAGGCTTCTGGAAGTCTCATTAAGTAAAAGGCGATCAATTGTTTGTTCAAAATGCCTCTTTTGACCTTTTACTTTTCTTTTCCAAAGAATGAACTATACATATTATGCAGGACTCGTTAGGGTCAGAAAGACAAAAAGCTGAGGACTGGGAAAGAAAGTATGTGGAAGCTCATGAATCAAGCGAAGAAAATCGAAAGAAATTAGAAGAAACAGAGAGAAGAGTTCATCAACTGCAAGATTCTCTCAATAGGTAGTGTAAAATTACGTTTTCTGTGTGTTTATGCATCTGCCTTTTCGTAATATTTTATCATTCTAGAGGTAAGACCTACATTGCAAAAGTGTGCTCTTTTCCCTTTTGATGAGTGTTTTGATGGTGTCTTTTCTAAAGGAAAAAAAAACAATCCAAGGGACGCCAATTCATACCCTCAGAGTCTCAGACAAGTACATGTCATTGCAAAATTATGGATCGTAACTACAAACATTATGGATTTTGCAGTTACTGGCAGGATAAGTGCGTGGTTGTGAAAATAATGATAATTGGTTTGATGAGTCTCCGAAGGATGGTAGATTAGGAATTTAAAATACTCCTGTAAACCTGTAACACTACACATTAGCCAATAGTACACACAAGAGAGAATGATTTTCTTTGGAATCCTCCTTTCATTTTAGAAGAGCTTTAGCGGACAGTTTTGCGTTCTTATTAACAGAATGAACTATGTTGGCATTTTAGACTAATTAAATTTCACTTGCAAAGGACTGCTTTGAAGTTTGAACTCCTCAATTTTTTTTTACATACCTAAGCCAAGAGATTAATATTTAGATTTTTGGGAGAATTTATTGCTGGATATCTTAGCTGCTCGGTCATTATTTAGATTTTGAGGCCATAGTTCTATACCATTCTATTTGACCAGAGTTAGATGAAGGGAAGACCAGGAGTTATTTTCTAGAAAGACGAATTTTGGCCAATTGCCATTGTCACTCTAGTCGTTGTTGATTAGGAAATGAATTGTTCTTGTTCAACTTCATTGTTTGTCTCCCTTCACTTGTTTTATAGGTTTAATATTTGCCACTAAGGTTCTACCATTGATGAAGGATTGATTATGGAAGTACCTTTGGTCTTTTTTTCCTTTAGTTTTATATTCTGCTTATAAGTGTAGAAGGAGATATTGCTCCTTTTCTCTTGGATAGTGTTACCCTAATAAACTAGAAAAAACGAGGACTCGATAATAGATAGCCTCTATTCTTATATTTTGCCAAATCCTGTTTTCCAGTAATCTTTAACTCATACATTTGCAATTTTCCATTTTTACTTTATATCGTAATTTTTATCTGAGAATGAGATTTTAAGAATACTATCTGATGAGAAACATCCCCGTTTGGTGCTCTTTATTGGATTGGCTCTGAACACTCAACAGGATATTGGGCTAGATTTGAGCTGGGCTTTCCTTAGCCTTTGTAGGTGTTCAAGCCATGTAATACGGCATTGCTTTTGAACAGAAACAAAGCACAGGTGAAGAGATATGTATAGTACTGATCTTGTAGGGAACTTTAACTGAAAAATAGTTAATTATAGAAGCTCATACTTCATTGACTAATGATAGATGTGATTAGTATGTCTCAGGATGATGTCCTGCATGTCAGACCAGTTCTCGGAGCTGAAAACGATTTTGCATGCCTCAAACTCGAGTTCTACTTCAGTGCATACAGTCAGAGATGCCCGCACTGATGTTTTCTCCTCTTCTTCTGATGACTCATCCTCTGCTTCTGAAATCACTTTTGCGGGTCCCTCTTCAACTAGAACAAACTTTTCCTTCTTAAATCCTGATGCTCTCCAGTTGATCATTCAGGATCTTACTCATGCTGACGTTACAGGTTAGCCCAGCCTTTATAGTGCCATGTCTACTCTACTCTCATAGTTCCTCACCACTCGTTTCATAAATGGATCACTATTCCATATCCAAAACAGCATTTGATACCTTGATACTTGATAGTACCTTTTCAAAATTGTTACATATAGGATATGCTGAGTAACGCTGTTGTCTTTCTCTCTCTTGGTGCTTGCATTGTGCAGGGTCTGATAACTGGGATAGTGGTCAGGAGGGGGCCTTTGATGACTTTTTCTGACGGAAGTTGCTCTTCCTACCTTTTTTCAATTCCTTAGATTGAAGTTCTTGGTCTAAAATACACATCCACTCTTGGACGAACTAAGCAACTGTTCATAAGATAGGTTAGAAGCTAACCAATTGTATAGTCCCCTCTAGAATGACGTTAAATGGGGAAATATTTATATGTCTTGAGCACCCTTACTCTACTTATTGTGGAAAATCATCTTCAGTAATTGAACATGTTGAACCCAGCCAATTCTCCTTGCTTCTGATACGTCCCTGATCTCCTGTCACATAGCAAAGGATTCAAACATTAGCCCTGTTTGATATAGTTCCCTTCGAATTTATATAGTCTGGTTTTCTAGCAGAAATTTGGTTTCTGAAAATTAGTCTCTTGAGTTGATAGGATTTAATTGAAACATATTTACCTTCGCATACCTCCTAAAAATATTTCCGACACATGAACGCTTTCTTGGTGTACCCAATATGTTTCAGCCTATTACAAATATGCCAGTGCTCTCAAGCCTTTCCCCTTTCTCCACTGCCCATGGCCCATCTTTTTTTTTTGGGGTGATAGATACATACCAGAAATGTCCAAATGTTAGTGTCAGCCATTCGTTATCATGAAGACTTTGTCAAACCAAGTGGGATTTATTTTTGTTAGTTGTCCAGATAGCTTTCCAACCCTGTCTTTAAATTTCCTTGAAAGTCTCCTCTGTATATTGCTCTTGCTCATATATTATGTTAAGGCTTGAGCATTCCACATGCTTTTGCTTGAGCCTGTTGCATTGCCCAGAAAGACGACATTTCCCCCTCCTACACCAGTACCAGTTGAAGACCCCACAAAGCTGCATTGTTTGATCCAACCTCTTCAGACTTCCATATGATCTTGTCTAACATCTTTGGTAAGTCTCATTATTCTGCCTACATCTTGCTAACAGCCTTAATAATTTCTCTTAGATCTGATGTGCTTGTCCCTACTGTTCCGAGAAGATATCTTGTGCGAAAAGATCTGGTTGTGTAAAGTTTAAACATAGCCAGTCTCCTAATTTCTGAAACCAATTGATGAAGTTCTTTTCAAATTGCTGTAAATGATATGGGTTGTAGTAAAGACCACTGGGATTGGTCGTCTACTGATGGAGGGGAGAGGAGTTTAATCTAGAGATCTGAAACTTAAGCCTAGGGCCCTAGAGATCAGTCTGTTAATCCAAACAGTCGTATGTTTCTCCGAGTCCTAAACTCTTCATTAATAAGTTCAAATCCTTTTGATGGAAACGTCTGGTCTCTGTATGAAGCGTGTGAGTCTATTACAGTCTTACCGCTTAAAGGATGCATGTGAATATGGGATCACCATGTGGAGAATATTCTTAAGTTGGGAGACACATGGCTTGTCAGAATTCACAGACCCACATAACTTATCGACAACCCTGTTACTGCATTTGGCGTGGATTGATAATGCATGCCTTACATGAAGGTGGCTCTATGCTCTTAGGCATTGTGATTCGTTAAGGACTATAAAGTCGTGTAAGTGGTGGTTTTTTCAAAGTTCTTATGAACTCGCCTTTTTTCCTCTTTTTCCTCACATGGGGCAACTGTACAGATTTCTGATTCTAGGTTGATTATGAGAACACGTGGCTTTCTTTCTGGATGTGGGACTTGCTCTAGATGAATTCTGAGACGGACTCATGCGAGCCTCAGTATAGATCATTTGGCTGTAGCAAAGAGGTGCAGGAACTAATTCACTGTCTTGATTTTGATCTTTTTGTGGAATTTATTATGTTTGGGAAGATTGAGACTCGGGAGTTCTTGTTTGAATTGTTTGGGTTTATATATTGATTGAGATACAATATGAACTGTGTCACCTGGTGTTTCCTAGAATAAAAGCAATGATCACAGTGTGACTCTACCTTTACATCCATCCTATGATCTTAGTCCCACACTGGCACTTGTCTTGGTACTGCATATAAGGTAAGCCTTACAGCTATCCATATCGCCAATATGCGGTGAAGTTCGTATCTATCTTACTATTCTTCTCTCAAGACAGTGATTCCTATCTAAACTCCAAACTTGATAGAAGCTTTCATCATGCACTCCTTAATTGAAGGACTGATAAAGCAGTATCATTGTTTTCAAAGCCTTAGTTAGCCCTTCGATAACGCACGAGCTCGCACTCTCTTATGATCAGGCTTAACTTGAGATGTAGCTTTTTACTTTAAAAAAGAAAAAAGTTGCAGAATCTAAATGATGATTTGACAGCTTTGTGAAACAACACGGGGTACTAGTGTTTGTTCTATTAGACAAAAAGGGTCGCAGTATTTTCACTTTGTTCTTAATATGTAATGTGTCTTAAGGATTAGTTACTTTGAGGGGACTTAGTTTGAATTCTTACCTAGTGGACTTAGGATTAAGTGAAGAGCAACTTCCAGCAATACTTGGCAAGATCACGCAGCATTGTGTTGGCTGAGGCCCCTGGAGTACTGAATGTGCAAGGTTTGTGCCGCATATACTCAAATTATCACTCCATTCAATAGCTCTTTTGTTCTGTACCTTCTACTGTTTATAATACTTCCTTCAGGCCCCAAGTTTTGCAACCTAGTGGGAAGGAAGACTTTTAGTTACCACCACCATTTTTGTAGGCAGTGAAGTAATAGTTTCACAATGCCTATGGAGTAGAATGTTGACTCAAATACTCATTGGTTGATGATTCTTCACTGAATGTTCTTCTCTCAAGAAACCCCCTCCCCCAAAAAAAAAACTCTGTAATTGATAATAGGGTTCTTGTGGGGATTCATGAACAAGGTAATGAAGTTTTTCGGGATTAATATTTGCCTATTTACTTTAACGATGGTGATTTGTGGCCTCTCTTTTGCAAATTTGGTATGACACTGTAATTTTTTTTTACTGTGTTTCGATGTCATATATCTTCTTTATGTTGAGCAAATTAATGTAAATTGACGCTTTATGGTTAAATGTATCGCTCGTCGTATTAGCATGTTTGATAGTTCATATTTTTTTGAAAGACAGAATGAATACAGTGTCCTTGCCGACTGTGGTTGGTGATGATGGTTGTGCATATTAGTTTTTGGCTCCTTATGATGGTCCTCTTGTTCTGTTAGGCTTGAGGATAGGCTTACCAACCTAGAATCAGAGAACAAAGTCCTACGTCAACAAGCAATCACGATGGCTCAAAATAATAAACTGCTTGCAGCGCGCTCTAGATCATTAATGCAGGTAGTTTAATTTACTTTCTATCTTCCAACTGTTTTTTTAATCATATTCTTTCCATGAAACCTTATTTAATGGTACTATTCTTTTGACTCCTTGCAGAGGACGGAAAGTAGTACAAGACACGTGGTACTGAGCTCAATTCTTTTTGAGTTTCTACGTGATACAATACTGTTTTTTCTACATTCTACTTATTATTATGTTGCAATGATCTAGGATCTACGAAGTGCATCCTTAAACACAAGGGATCACTCTGAAGTAGAGGGGAGAGCTCAGAAAGCACTCAATGATAAACAACAAGAAAATCAGGACTTGCTCATTCGATGTATAGCACAGCAGCTTGGTTTTACAAAAGAACGACCTCTTGCGGCATGTATCATATACAAATGCCTGCGGCACTGGAGATCATTTGAAGTCGAGAGGACAAGCATCTTTGACCGTATCATTCAAACAATAGGGCAGGCAATTGAGGTCACTTCTTTTAGATCAAAGAAAGCATCATAACATTCTAAATACATTTACTCTCTCTCATTCACAATGATTTTTCACAGTGATTTTGTACAGGTTTTAAAAATTCTAATCTTAAAATCGTTATAAGTTGGGTAATTGGGGTTATTAAAACAACAAAAAATGTGCAGTTGAGATTCTAGAGTGCTTTTTAATGACGTCTCTTGTAATACTAAGAATCGTCATTGGTACAATAAGGTCATTTTTCATACTAGAAATAAAGAAATGATAGTGGAAAATCATTGTGAATAGTGAGTATATCTTAGTAAGAAGGCGTTTCTAAAATTGCAAGTATCTATGCAGAAGGCCCAAGATAACAATGATACTTTAGCATATTGGCTATCAAATACGTCATTCCTATTGTTGCTGCTACAACGCACACTTAAAGTTAGCGGTGCTGCTGGAATGGCCCCACAGCGTAGGCGCACGTCAGCTGGTCTCTTACGAAGGATGACCCAGGTATGGTTGCTTTTGTCTTGGTTTTAGTCTTCTATTTTTGCTATTAGATATGGTAAATCTAATTCATCCGGGTACTTTGTTATTAGAGTTTCCGTGGGATTCCTCGGAATGTCGATCTTTCTTCAATTGACGGGGAAATAAATGGTGGAGTTGAAAATGGCCTCTTGAGCCAGATTGAAGCCAAATATCCAGCGTTGCTTTTTAAACAGCAATTAACTGCATATGTGGAGAAGATATATGGAATGATTCGTGACAACCTGAAAAAGGAGATATCTCCTCAGTTAGGCTTATGTATTCAGGTAATTTCTTATGCAGTATGACATCATCAGATATTACTAGAGTTGCTTTGTTTTGGTTTTGCTCGTGTGACTATCAAGTTTCCACCCTCGGCAGAGAGACAGGATATAGTTACATCTGAAATGACTTGTGCAGGCTCCTAGGAAAGTCAGCTCAATTACTCTTGGTAGCCCAGCAGCTCAAGAGACTTTGTTTGTTCACTGGAAAGAGATTGTGCAGAGCTTAATCAATTACCTGAAAGCGATGAAAGCTAATCATGTACATTTTTCTTTTATTCTCTTAGTATTAGGTCCTGATACATTCTGTGTCCAACTGAAAACTGCTGTCGGCTTCTTTGCCTGTGATCCATTACACTACATGATAATCCTGTGTCTTTCTTGATAAATGTTGCTTATCTTCTGTGGTGTCCACTTAATTAGTCGATCCAGGTCAATGCAAGATCCTGTCTTATCTTCCTTTCCTTTGCGTTCTGACAAAAATTCTTGACAATCTACGATTCTACTCCTCATATCCAATAAAGTCAAATGATTTACTATCATTTAGCTTTAGAGCGTGTGATAGATTGAAGCAGAATGGCTCGTCAAGCTCTGTGTGTTTCTTATATTGTAAAGTAGAAATTTGTTGGCGCAACTCTTGACACTACATTTACAATGGGCCATCTGCAAACATTCGCTGTGTTATAAACGGTGGGGAAAGTTGTGTATGTTCAAGTTCAACCTTTATCTCGTGATAGAAGGGAGCCTTAGAGGCATTAGGGTAATGTTGTTGATGCTAGAGCTACATTATTCATTTGCTCTCCAGTTTAAAGTTGAGTCTAATTCTTGGTTCAACACCATATTTTGAATTCCTTGAAACATCTAAGATGAAGGTTGCTTTTTCAAGTTGGAGAGTAGTATTTTGTCAATTGGTTGGTCTAGATTTTTGAATTGACATTTTCTGTATATATGACTGAGTGCGCTCCATAACATGTGTGTTATGCTGACTGATTACGAAAAACCAATTTCAGGTTCCTTCTTTTCTCATCCGGAAAGTGTACACCCAAGTATTCTCATTTATCAATGTACAGTTGTTTAACAGGTCTGAAATATTCAGAATCTTGCCTCTCTCTTTTAACATTCTACTCGTGTTTTATCATGATTTTCTGATAAGCCTCTGCTTGTCGACCAGCCTTTTGTTGAGACGGGAATGTTGCTCATTCAGTAATGCTGAATATGTTAAGGCAGGACTAGCTGAACTTGAAAATTGGTGTTATGATGCTAATGAAGAGGTAATTTTGAACTCAGTCCTTGTTCTCTACTATGATTGATTGTTTATATCTTCTGCATCTGACTAAAGCTATTGTCTGAATGGCAGTTTGCTGGCTCGGCATGGGATGAGCTGAAGCATATCCGGCAAGCTATTGGTTTTTTGGTAATTTCTTTTTCTTCAGCTATTTAGAATGTTGCATGTTTAATAGAATCAAATAAAATGGCTCACTAAACTGGTTACATTGGTTGTGTCTTTTTTCAGGTCATTCATCAAAAGCCGCAGAAAACCTTGGATGAAGTTAGCCATGACCTTTGCCCGGTAAATAATTTACTTTCAAGCTTCTGTCAGAAGCCTGTTGCGTCGATTTTACTCATTATTCTTACTATGGACCAGTTCCATTTTTATGCCTGCAGGTCCTTAGCATTCAGCAACTTTACAGAATTAGTACAATGTATTGGGATGACAAATACGGCACCCATAGCTTGTCTCCTGAAGTAAGTTTCATGTTATCAACCAATCACAGTTGCATAATATCCATTTTTTCGGCATTTATATATAGTTACTCCGGATATTTTACCCTTATGATGTGTAGCAACTTACTACACTTCATCTGGAAAATGCTTGAAGGAAGAGAGGAGTATTTTATCAGTGAAATTTTCAGATCAACTAAAAAAAAGTGAAGAACTGAGTATAAGTTCTTCTGTTTTGCGAAGCCAAGATACTTGTGCAATCAAAAGTTCAGTACAGCAAATTAGATAGAACAGTTTCTAGCCAATGAACTATGTTGACGATGATTTGAAGTCTTGAGGAAATTGCAGTCTTCTGCAGTGCTCATTCTTCTTTTTTTGGTCCCCAGGTAATATCAAATATGAGAGTTCTGATGACTGAGGATTCCAATAATGCCGTGAGTAGTTCTTTTCTACTGGATGACGATTCAAGGTAACATACGGGTTTTCTACATTTTCAGGACTTTCTTATCTTTATTTGCATATCGACTTTTTTTATCAAGCTTTCCTTCTCGCTGTTTTTCAATTCTATTTTTCTTTGTCCTTTTTATTTACATTGATGGTTTCAAATGATGATTCATATTACCTGACCCCAAATGAACGTAGAATTAAAGCTCACTTTCTTGGGTATTGGTTGCTGATATCTTATTGTCCTGCAGTATACCATTCTCAGTGGACGACTTGGCAAAATCGACAGAGCAAATAAGTATCTCGGAAATTGAACCGCCTCCTCTAATCCGAGAAAACACTGGTTTCAGCTTCTTGTTGGAGGGATAGCTTTAGTCTGTTTATGACCTCTCTTGTATCTTCCATACATTCCTTCCATACATTGAAGCTCTACTCGGCCTATGAAGTCGTCTTACATTTTTACCCACAGGAATGTACAGTACAGTATAGTCTAGCCTCCGCAACTCCACAAGTACACCAGCCTTCGCTTCCTTTCTTACTTGGCACATTGGCCCGTCTGCTCGCAAACTGAGGCCTTTATCTGCCATTGTAGACAGGATCCCTTGCAAAAACCACGCCAGTGTTTTGTCGTGTGAAGTGTTGTCTAATATCGATTTTGTACCCAATTAGAATCATGTGCTATTGTAGCTTATTTATCAGCTTTCTTTCAAGAAAGAAACTATATTGGGAACTAGTTTTTTCTCTTTATATACAATAACGAGGTTTTGCGCTTGTGCTCCTCTTCATAAATCACGTTGTTGAAGGTAGTGTTCGTTAACTTAGCTAATAAAGTCATAAAAGATGATACTCCTATGTAAGGAGTATTATAATTAGTGAATATCGTTACTTTTCAACTGTGTTGTAGAGTACTTTTTTAAACTGAGCTGTATTGTAGGGCCCAGTTTTGAGAGAAAAGGTCGGCCCATATACATTAAGCCGTTTGGGCTGGGCCACGAGTTTTTCTGATGTAAAAGAGCCGAGCTGGGCTGGCCTTTTTTCATCTCTAGGCCGAGCAAATTCTCTTCTACTCGGTTTACCATATTACTATACACCCTAATCAATGAGAATGATTATCTTTTATTTTGCCGAGATATTGCCTTGTGTTATTAATGAGAATTACAATTAAAATTCTAATTTTCTCATTAATTGGAGTACGGTGTACAATAACGCGGTATATACAGGATGGATCTTAGACTATCATGTAAGATTTAAGCCAAGGGCAATACAATGTCTTGAAATGATGCATGCTATAAGTAAACCCACATGATAAATCAAATTAATGGTATGATTATAATTATTTTTAGTAAGCATGTACTTTAGTTACATACCCTAGAGGCCTAGAGTTAGCATTATGGAGGAGTTATATCCTTTTATTGTTCTAAAGACCATATGGTAATAAGTTCCACATTTAATCATGTATTTGAACATACAATTATGACAAATCACAATTCACAAAAACACCACCTGGACCGTCTTTCTTATGACCCGTTAACCTGAATACGACCTGAAACTATTATTAATTCCAACCCATGTTTAATTACATAAATAATGGTCTGAGAAAACACCGTACTCCAATTAATGAGAAAATTAATTAACTCAATCGATAATAAAATTGTGTCATTTAATTAACAAAATCTAATTAATATATACATATACTAATTTAGATGAATAATTGAAGTGTTTGAGAAAAAATTGAATAGATTTTGAGAAGAAACCAACGGAGAAAGTTATTTTTTCATTTTTAGAGGGAGGGTAGTTTGCGGAAAATTTGTGCCAAAATGTATGTGAAAGAGTAATTCCGTAAAAAAAAAACGGATAATAATACATTTGAAACATATTCAAATACGAAGACACTTTATCCCATCCAAACACATACATCAAAACCCTATTTAGGAAATATATTGGGTGAAATTAGAAGATTTTGATCTAAATAGTAGATTGAGCAACCAATCTACTAATTTCATGTATTTGGTAAACGACATATTCTGATAGCATATTGGTCGGTATTTATTATTTTTAATTATATCAACATATGCAATTTATACTTGAAAACATTCTAATTATCCTACGATCTGCTAATACCAAACGTCATTTAATTTCTTAATTCTGCATTCTGCTAATTTAATTTAATAGTCAAACTTGCTACTAAAATGTGTTCTAATCGTATTATGCTAAAGTTATTTGCTACAACGTAGTACTCAAAATGATTCGTACCCAATCCAAGTGACCCCTTTACCAAGTCCAAACTTAGACCACACACATACATAGAATACAATAATAGATACTCCATAACCTATACATCATCCCACTTACATTTACCAAGCACAATGTCCTTAATATAGTAGTAGACATACCCAAGTTATTTAGTACACATTTGATTGTTAAATGTCTTATATAATACCTTAGCTAGCTTTCCATTTCACTAGACTTTATAACTTTTCCACCAAACTAAAACACCCTTCTTTTTCCCATATAACTCCCATCATCAAATTCATACTTCAAAACCCACTTCAAGTTTCTTTTCCTCTCTAGTTTCGATTGTCGCTAGCTCGTAAGGGTATTTAGGTCATTTAATCTCGACCGAGGACCCATGGAAAGGATAGGTTTGAGTGGTGGAGGAAGCAAGGTGAAAGATGTTTGGGATGTTGGGAATAATAATAATTTAAAGTATGATAAAGATTACCCTTATGGTTATCCATGGCCTCCAAGATATTATACATGTAGTTTTTGTCAAAGAGAGTTTAAGTCAGCTCAAGCTCTTGGAGGTCACATGAACATTCATAGAAGAGATAGAGCTAGACTTAGAGATCAATCTCCTCCTCCTACTACTAATAATAATGATAATAATGATCCATTTTGCCCTAATGATTTCGATCAAAACTCGATCTTAAACTCGAACCCTAACCCTAACCCTAATCTCGATCCAAACCCTTACCCTAATAACCCTAACCCTAACCCTAACCCTAATAACCCTAGCCCTAATGCAAGCCCTAGCTCAAATCTTTCTTCAACTAATAATAATAATAATAATAGCAATATATATGCTCATCAATATTCCTTGGTGTCACTCTCACTTTCCTCTCTTCCACCTCCTCCATTGAAGAATAATGGTAAAAACCTCGGTCCGACGATCATGGAATCATCAAGAGATGGGCTAGGGAAATGGAAATATATGTCTTCATCATTTAATCACAATCATCAAGGACATGGACATGAGGTTAGAGTTTTAAACAATGAAAGTTCAAATAAGGAATTTGTGAGGTTAGATTTGGAATTATGTCTTGGAGAATCAAAGCAAGATTTGGATTTGGAGCTTCGTCTTGGAATTTAATTATTTAACAATAATTTAATCATCAAGCTCATTAATTAATTATTATTATTAAGATGTTTATTTTATTGCATCTTTATTATTATTTATTATTTACTACAATATGCTATTTAGCTAGGTTTTTATGTACTTTGTTTCATAAAGCTATAAGCTTTATTTTCCATTAATATATGATCTATTTGTTTCGAAGAAAGTCGAAGAAAAAACTTGAAGAATCGATTAAAATTGTAAAATTTGGAGGTAAGTGTTATGTACTTATATAGTTATATGTAATCTTAATTTATAATTAGAGGATTACTATCATGTTCTTAAGTTTTGATTCATCATATTATTCATAATTTCATGTATGTGATGCTTGTTATTATTAATTGATTGTTTTTATTAGAATAAACTTTCGACGGTTTTAAAATTAAAACATTTCCTAGTTATTCCTAGCTAAATTTTTACTCAAATAAGTAATAATCCATTTTGTTAAAACAAAAAAAGTCAAGTTATTTCAACATTTGACGTTTTTTGTCATATAATTATCCGAGTAACTAATACTAGCTAATAACGTTACATTGTAATATACGTAAGTTATATTCAGAGTACATGATATAGATCGCAAAAGTTTAAAACGTGTACGGAATATATCTTTTTGAGTCGATTTGACCTTTTTGTTAGTTTTAGTGCTGGTTATTTTGATTTGGGTCGGATTGATCTTGTTATTATGTTCTACTAAATTTCTGCAAGAGAAATAATAGTATGTACATGACTGCAAGATGTCATAATTGTTCTAAGACATGCACATGAGCATAAAATTAAATGAATTATGACACTATTCACTCTTTCAGTATCTAGCTGACCTCATCTCTTTTTTATTGGTACAAGTGTCCCTAAATTAAATTTTTAATATATAAGTTCTTCTAAAATTAAATTAACGGAAATGATAAATATAACCCTAAGGTTGTATATAAGGAGGTAAAAGAGGAAATTAATACTTAATATTGTAATTAATAGCATTATTTTTTTTGTGCAATTTTGTCTTAAATTCATATATTAATATCATATTTAGAAGGTTTTAACTCCTTAAATACAACTCTAATGGCTGTATTTAACATTACCCTTAAATTAATGGAATGATAAATACAACCTTAAGGCTGTATATAAGGAGGTAAAAGAGGGAATTAATACTTAATATTGTAATTAATAACATCATTTTTTTTGTGCAATTTTGTCTTAATTTCCTATATTAATACCTTATTTAGAAGGTTTTAACTCCTTAAATTAATGCTAAAGTATAATTAATCGCTTCTTACTAATTAATACTAGTTGTTTACGTTTCATTAAGTATTTCTCACAAAGGAATAAAAACGTAAATAATTAGTTAAATGGAAGGGATTAATTAGTAAGGGTTGTAAAGTTGTATAATCAAATTGATGGTAAGGGAGATTGTACTAATTTGATTCAATACGTTCATGTGTTTAACTTCAATTAAGGAACATTTTATTACTTTTTTTCGTTCTCAAAAGTAGGTACGGAGTAATAAATATGAACGGTAAGAGATTATATCGATAACAATGAATAATTGCGATAAATATTGATGGTTTGATCTGTATGGTAAGTAATAATGTACATTTGATTCGTTCTTACAAATATGCATACGTATTCAACAAAATTCAAGTATATACATCATCTATCTCAGTGAATAGTTTACTCTTGTGTTATTTTATGAGGTGAAAAAAAATGTAAACTATTAACTGGGACGGTGGAAGTATATGAGTATATGTAGCACAATTATAATCTTCTATGTAAACAATGTGTAAACACAAAGGTAAAGAAGTAAAGTACAAAGAGTCCCATGTTGGCATGTTGCATGCTTTTTAACTTTTTACCGTCATTGATCTCACTTATTTTGCAACCCATGTTTTACTTTTCATGGTGTTTTTTAACTTCTTAAGTTTCTTACTTAGATAATAAATACTTATAGAAAGTGAGAAAGAGAAAGAACAACAAACAAATCTTATACATTAACATAATATGTATGCACTTCTTTGTAGTTGGTTTTCAAACTATCCGAGTTTTGGTTGATGTTGGTTTATCGCATACTGGCATCCTCAAATGACCCATTTACTCCTCAAAATTTTTTTGACCTTGTTATCGGACCCGCGGAACACCCCGTTTAATTTCCGGTCATTTTTGTTTTGGGCCCTGAAAACTCTGAAAATCGTCTATTATACACTTCAATCGTTTGAGCCGCCCGAGAGGTCGTGACGGACCACATTTATTTTTATTCCGATTTTTCTACCATGTGTCTGGAGTCGCTTGAATTAATTGCTACCCGGCCAATATATACAAGATTAGCTTCAAATAACAAGTAATAATGGATTTTAGGAAATGGAGAGGATATTTATTGTAGTTAGGAATAAATGAGATTAGATGTTAAAGGTTGTTTAATTATTACCTTGTAATATAATAGAGTAAATTACAAATAACTCTCTTATATAATCGACTTTTTTGAAATAACTCCCTTTTATAATTTTTTTTCCAAATAGCTCCCTTTTAAAACATGTTTTTATACAAGTCAATGCCTTCTCAGTAAAACGACCGATTTACCC
>JAOWBH010000017.1:113353-125032 GCA_028566215.1 Silene coronaria
AGAAATCTCCTAACTCCATTAATGGTGAGCTTGTGTTTGTTATTAGTTAGTTATAGAGAGAGAAGTTGTTGAGATTAAAGAGAGAAGTAATAGAATTGAATAATGAATCTGTTACAAGACAATAGCTTATATAGCTTCTAACAACAACCTTAACCGACTTAGTAACCAACTTGGTCAACGCCACTTATTGACCACTAACAACTCCTTATATATTCACAACTCATACAGCTCCCAAACTAATCATCATCATCAACAAAATCGGGGAACATTCCTCCAATAACAAAATCGGGGAACATTCCTCCGAGTTTTTCTTTTTCCAATTTCGTTTTTTTAATTATCTCTCTTCTTTTTTTCAATAATCCTGAAATGAAACTATAAGCCGACTTGGGAAAAAAAAAAATCTTCACACTTGAGAGCCACTAAATGACTTGAATTGTACAACAAAAAAAACAAGTAAATGCTAGATGAAATGTGTCCCAACTACCATGTCCAAATACTTGTTTTCAGTATGCCCATCTATGCAATCTGCGCATTATTGCAATTTAACAATAGCGGAAATAACGCGGTCACAAACAGTGGCGGGGCAAAAATTCTCAGTGAGGGCGAATGGATAATGATTTAAAAGAATTCGAAAAAAAGTTGAAAACTTTTAACTAAAAACTTAAAATTTCCGACTGTCAGTTGGGCGAGCACCCCTACTAGTCCTCCTAGATCCACCACTGGTCACAAAATGGCATAATAAACTCAATAATTAACCTCGATCTAAGTAATAAAGCATAAAGATTAGGGGAGGTACTAATAGTCTTATAGAAATCAACATAGATAAAGGATACCACAAATAGGTGAAGTAGCATTGTAGCAACTAGCAACAATCATTTTGGTTGTACAGATGGATAAAAGCGAATTAGCGATTGTTCTCACTACACACTTTAAGAAGTGGTTGGGAATCGATGAACTAAAGTTTAAGCCATAGATTAGAAACTGGCTACTACATCTTAATATCTCCAAGCTACAAAGCATGAATAACAAGACTATTTTTCGACGCCAAAAAAATGATTTAAACAATAGAAACTAATGCTACAAAGTCGTACTTAGAAATTACAACATAAGCCACGACATTAGAGAACATTGAAAAACAAGTTTCTAATACGAAACTATTAGTCGTGAGATAGCAGCCCAGTTTGTATCAGCAACAAAGAAGTTTTTGATTTCAGACAAGTCAGCTAAAAACCCATCTGGCTCGTTTGCTTGAACATCCGACCCTTTCAAACAAAGGATTTTAAATTTAGGTTCGCATGTGGTCAGAGTCTAATTGTGAACAACATTAGAATAACCTTAGAACATACAAATGTCTCCAGGAGATCAGACAAAATAAGATAAATTACTACGGAGTAGCATACATGGATACATTGTTAATAGACATCATGAATGCTTATTACATGGCCGCATGGCCCTCACCTGAACAGGATAGCAGCCTGAGCCCGTTAAAGAGTGGGAAGGTTACATAGACCTCCTCATAAGGTGGCGGAGTGCCCTTGTTGCTACTTGACTTTGTTGGGGAGGGCCTGGCTCATCTTAACTTTGTTGGGAAGGGCTTGATCATCTTAACTTTCTAAGTTCATATTTATTGTCAATAAACTGTAAGAATAACATTACATGAGGTTATAGATTAAAATTGTGATCCCCTACTTATTCCGCATAACATATACTTTAACACTCATGCCGACTTTTGAGGTGCTTTCTACCGGGGCAATACGTCTATACAATAGCTTATGTTGATAACTTGATACTAACAAAGTAACAATAGTCGTCCATTCGTCCATTAGATTTGTGGCAATGATTGGAAGGAAAATTTAAATGCGGCATATTATTTGCATGACAAACTAACAGATGTTTAGCAAAAGACTGTAACAATCAGAAGCATAGCACATTAGCACTGCTCAAATGAAAATGATAGTTGACAGCAAACTGAAGATGCCTGTACATTTTATTTTGGGACCTCATTGTATCACTGTTCTCTTTATTCCTTCAACAAGTGAATGTTTCCAAGATAAACATAGTTAAGTAAAAGCATGTATCACCAGCTTCACAGAGATTGTGGATAGAATGCAACAGAATGCAGGAAACTCAGCAGACTTTGTTCATTTTAAAGCTCATGTTGCAGGAAATGCAAATGAGCTGACAGGCAGGAAAGCAATGGATATATAAGTAATTCACGACACAATTTCATTTTCTGACAAATTTACGAATTGTCTAAAGGTGAGAGTAAAGCAAAAATTCATCTTACAGTTAAATGCGGTGGCAAATCTTGAGGACTATGGAACAACTCCTTGATCAGTGACATGTTGATTAAATTGTCTTTTAGGCACGACATATAACTCTAGCTAGTTTCCCCTGTAGTTCGGAACAATATACGATGGCTCATCTGGCGAGGTACTGAAGTGCATGCAACTTCTTCATTTGACCACAAAAAAGAGCTACTGAGTCACTAAATCATAAATTCACACTTGAATCACGATCCACGATCGTCCGGTTTTGTTTGCTCCAATTATAACAAAAAAAAAACCGGGGTCATTGAGGGTGATTTCGTATTTCTACTTAATAGTATCAGTAGGTCAATTTAATATTTTCATCCCGGAAATGACCCTGAAAATTTACGGCCTCGATAAC
The DNA here is from genome assembly GCA_028566215.1 of Silene coronaria. NCBI lineage: Eukaryota > Viridiplantae > Streptophyta > Magnoliopsida > Caryophyllales > Caryophyllaceae > Silene > Silene coronaria. The sequence goes on from JAOWBH010000017.1 coordinate 116,024, forward strand.
ATTCAACAACATCAAACAGACTTTCAAGTGTGCTGTATATCTCCTCAGATTTGGGATGTGAATAATCAGCAGAATGGAACTGGTGGAGCCCACAGTCAACCTCAATCCAGCTGCAACCAGGGACTTTTTGGGCATTTCGGTCCTTCAACATCTTCCTCACTCCGCGGACGTCATCCCAGTTGGCTAATTCCACATACAAATTGGCCAACGTTGAGATGTAGCCACCATTATTAGGATCAATCTCCATTAACTTGTTGATGGCAAATTTCGCGAGACCTGTATTCCCGTGAATTTTACTTCCATTGAGTAGAGCTCCCCAAATAACCTCATCTGGTTTAACCTTCATACCCTTGATAAAATCCATAACTTCTTCAAAACGGCCAGCCTTACCAAGAAGATCTACCATGCACCCATAATGCTCAATCTGAGGGTCGATGCCATAGACGTCGATCATTAGGTCGAAATAGTAGTACCCTTTCTCCACCAAGCCTCCATGGGTACAAGCATTCAACAAACCAATAAATGTAATTTCATCAGGTTTCACACTATCACCAACTTGCACCATTTCCTCAAATATATCAAGTGCACTTTCGCTTTGCCCGTGAAGTGCACAACAATTGATCATGGAATTCCAAGATGTTAAACTTTTATCAGGGGTAGTGTCAAAAATCCGTCTAGCTTCCTTCAAGCATCCACATTTTCCATACAAATCAATAAAGGCATTCAACATATACGAACTGAGACCAATTCCCTTCCTAAAAACGTATCCATGAATTTCCTTCCCTAGCTGAAGCATACCCGTGTGACCACAAGCTGACAGTGCACACGCAAAACTAACCTCATTCGGTCTAACTTGCAACTCACATGATTCCACCATTCTTCTAAGAAAAACCACAGCCTCCGGAAACAGTCCATTTTGAGTACACCCAGCGATAATAGCATTCCAAGACGGAACATCCCTCTCAGGCATCGCATCAAACAAAAGAATAGCATTCCCCATCTCTCCTACCCTAGCATAACCAGAAATCATAGCAGTCCAAGCAACAACATTTCTCTCAGACATTTCATCAAACAGGTGGCGTGCACTACGAACATCCAAACAAAACCTAGTGTAACAATCCACAAGAGAAGTTTGTACAACTGGGTTCACTCCAAAACCCGTTTTAATAATCTGGGTATGAACCATTTTCGTCCCATATGAATCCCACAACTCAGAACTCGCCTTCAAAACACTCGGATAAACGAAATGGTTGGGCCGAGGGGAGCCTTTACAAACCAATGATTTATATAATTCAAAAACTGATAAATGATCATAAACTGAAGCATAAGCATTAATCATAGCACTATAAAGGTAAACATTAGGAGAATTCAAGTGATTGAAAATACGACGAGCATACTGAATGTTAGAAAGGCGAAGAGTGCAGAAACGGAGAAGACGAAACGAGAAGAATTGAGCTTGGCCATGGCTTAGATGGCCTAAAGTGAAGAGAGAAGCTTGAAGTTGTTTGATATGGTGAAGTGTTGTGCATTTGGTGAGTATTGTTTCCAAACATTGGTTCAAGTCTGTGGTTTTGGAGAGGGTGATCATGTTGGTTTCTGCACGACTTATGTTAGCTTTGGTTATCTATTTGTCTATTTGAGATTTATAGTCAATACTAGCCTACGGGGTGATAACGAGCCGAGCCAAGATCGGGTTCGAGATCGGTTGTGCTCATGAAACAAAATTCGAGCTCAAGTCGATCTCGAACATACCTGAGCTTGAGCAAGTTGAACTCGTGACCATGACGCGTGCTTTAAGCCGAACTTGAGTTGAGTTCAAGCTTTAACGCAAGCTTATATTTAATTGTTAGGTAATCGTCTTTATTTTTTTCCTTTCGATAGTTTTAGTAACGGGATTACGAGGTTATATATAAAATAGTGAGCAAATCATTGAAAATATTCGATATGGTTTGACAAATATATAATCATGATTTTTCTTCAACATCAAGAGCAAAATGTAATATTATCATCGCGAGCTTTTCAAGTCGAGCCAATGCTAGCTCAACTTGAATCATTAAGTTATTGAGCGGGCCCGAGTTCGGGCTTTAACATAGCCAAGCTTGATCTGCTTGCGAGCTATCTCGTCTCATCATCACTCATAGTCAGTACAATCGAATGAACCATGGTGACAAACGGGTCATTTAGGTTGGGAAATTTCGAGTTTGTACGGTTCATCATCGGGTTAATTTGGATACGAGTTTACCAAGTAATTTTCTAGCCAATTAATTACGGTAATCAAGGTAAGATAAATTTATGAGTAGGTCTCCTGAGAGACGGTATCTCAATAAGCTTATTGAAGGATTATTGTACAATCTTAAGAAAAACTTGTACAAAACGTAATAAAATAGGTACAAATGATGATTAAAAATAAAATGGGTACATCTATTATGTAGATAGGTACGAAATCACTATGGTACGATCAACAATAATAGGGTCACGAAAAACAAATAAGTGAGTACGAAATATTGGTCTCTTAATAAGTTTAGTGAAGTTTTAGTGTAAATTTATAGTGACTATGAAGATTAATGAGACTCAGCATTGAGAAATTTTAATGTAATTTCAAATCTGTAGTTCTGTATTGATATGGCCAGGGTCATTCTAAGCCTCTCGGATCTGGCCATTCTCAAAGATCAGGGCATTCGGCTTTGGGTGGTTATGCTAGGATACAATTCTCAAGTAGACGTACATTTGCACATCATATCCAGGGGCAAAACTAGTTATTTAGGTCGGGAATGTCAAGTTTGCTTAGGTTAGATAAATTTACGAGTAATCAATTACACCAGGATGAATAACTCATGGCTATTTGGGTTAACAAACAGTTCCCTTGGATGGATACACCAGGTTGAACTGTTATTTAACAAACAGTTCCCTGATGCATACATTGTCATGTTATTCAGGTTTTCCATTTTGTATTACAGCGGGTATGGAAGACTGCACAGGCGCAGAGGCGCTTATCTATGCATGACTTTAGGACAGTCATGGAGAGTACATCTGATAAATCTTCTAAAGAGTTTCAGGGGAGGTGGAAGAATGACAAGTAACACTGAGATGAGATGTGAACAAAATAATCCAACATTAGCAACTGGTTTTTACAGACATTTACAAAAATGTTAGTCGGCTAACAGGCCACCGGTTTCATACATTGGCTTCTCATAATTAGCTTACCCCAAAAACATAAATAGATTTCAGATCTTCTAACTCTATTCTCTACCAGTCAGTACAAACAGTCTTGCAGTTCACTTGGCTTCAAGAAGTTTAGCTCGTATAGATTCAGCACATGATGATTTGTTGAGGCTGCAGAAGCGAAAAATGCATAAAACATGAGTCGTCAAGAAAAGACAATAAAGATATGATCATCAGTTTCAGTTTCAAACATACAATGATGCGGAACACAAAATCTTATATGAGACGGTTTTACATGTGAGATCACCTTACCTATAATCAAATGTGGAATACATAAGAATATAGGTTGATCCCACTTGTGAGACGGTCTCCTACAACTCTACAAGACTCATGAGTGCGTGTAAATGGAACACAAAGGAACCTACCGTATGACAATACTCCCATCAAGTCCGGACTTCTCACTTATGAATTCTGGGGCAATTTCTTGTAACAACTCAAGCTGCTCCTCAACTTCTCCTGAAAACACAGACCATGTAAATATAAGACCTAGATCATGGAGACGAGATTTCACAAAAAAATAAAATAAATAGAAGCTGAAGTAAGGCATACCTTTATCAACAATGTCCATGTGGCCTGTAATGATTTTGTGGATAAGCTCCTCTTTGGTGATCACGAAGCGCCTAATAGACTGAAACAACAGTCTAATCATGTCAAAAAGTTTAGGAACACCAGCAATCAACTGTTGACGCTTATTTGCTTGGCACACAATTGGGTCTTGCTCCTCTAATGTTTTGCGCTCTTTCTCCATTAACTGCAAATAACTTTCTCAGTTAGAATCTAATTTACACATCTGCTCTAAATAAACAATAAACTGCAGTAGTTATGAAAAATCTCTGTAGGGTTATTTTGGAAACAACAATGGTTTTACTATAATAATTATCTAAACCCGCCTTACAGGAACAATCGTAAAACATTAAAAAAAAAATGATAAAATCCACTTACTGAGTGCAAGAGGTTCTCAGGAAGTACTTCCAACAGATCCTTACAGGCAGCAGAACAGTGGACTTGAGCATCAAATTCAGTATCACTGTCTTGATATGATTTCTCCTCAATGTAACAGTTTTGGTCAAATTTCAACCGCTTAGCAGACTTTTTTGATAAACCAGTAGCATCATCATCTGTGACCGGAGAACGCTTCGGTGTGCGTAAGGTAGGTGTGGCAGCCATCAGTATTGCCGCAGGCGAAACAACTTCCGCAGGAGTTGAAGCAAATTTGGCCGGAGTTAAGTAAGATTTTGCAGGTGTTGAGTCCAGCTTTGATGGTATTGAAGCTGTTTTCACAGGTGTTGCATCAATGTCGATTGTCGAAAAGGAACATTCATTCTTGACGAGAGTTTCAGGCAAGGCTTTGGCTACAGGAGATTCCGGAGTTGAAGCACTAAGAGCCCTAGATGAGAATCGCCTCTTGAATGAAGGAGCAGTGAGTGTCGTTGGGCGCAAAAGTGAGTTATGATTGATGCTCGGATCAGGTTCTTGCTTCGGCTTATAGAACAGTTCAGGAAGTTCACCCTCAGGCACATCATCAGTCTGAAAGCAAACAGTGTAAAGTAAGCAAATCATTATACTAGCAGGTACAGTCGCCGATGGTGAAGTCAAGACCTTGGTTGAAAAACCATGAGCAAAAAACTATGTAGTTGTAGAAATGGCATATCAATTTATACCTCAGGATGAATCTTAGCATAACCGACAATTCGTGAGTGAAAAAGCCCCTTCAAATCAGAATATCCACCACTGCCTTTGGCAATCTTATCAGTTTCCACTGCATTGGTCTCCAACGATATGATGAGCTCCTCCTTCATACAGCCTGTATGTTCGTCTTGAACACGAACTTTCTTAACAACAATCACTTCCGGCATTATGTGCTTCAGTTGCGCCAAGTGATGCAACGTGAACCTCCTACATGAATTAAACAAGACCTTTAATTCCAATTACAGAATGACAAAAAAACATAATGTAACTGCATCTCAAATCAACCAGATAATAACAATGAACCGCAGTCTGAAAATTACCTGTCTGTCAAAGACTCGATGTTCCGACTAAGCTTGGTAAATGTTGTAGACAATCTTTTCAGCCGGAGAAGACGAATTGAACTAACCATTGCATCAAAGAACCCACATAACATCTCATACCTATAATTACACAGTTATAATCAGCACACAACAATCGCAAATAAACTAATCAAATGATTTTCAGCAAACAGCATAAACCCAAACACACATCTACCAATTTCAAATCTCAATCAAAGTCATAAAATTCTTCTTACAATAACCTCCTAATTCTTCTATGCCTCATTTAATGATAGCAATTAAACAGTCTTATTTGATAATACTCCCTAGCGAATCACAAATTGCTCAAATATATACCCGCTGTCCCAATCATTTGTTTGTAGATATTTTTAACTTCAGGACGGATATTTGATTTAATCAAAGGTAAACAAATGATCGGAAGGGGATGACCTAACTGTAAACTAACATTCAATAAATTTAATTCAACTAATATTAATTCAGTCCGGTTCACTACATTAACATTCAACATTCAACATTCAATTAATCCGATTAAACAAAAATGCAAATAATTAACTCTAAAAAATAAATCAACAAATAATTAATCAGGGAAAAAGATTAATTACTTTTCAGCTAATTTTACAGGAGACTTCTCGGATCTCTGGACTTTCCCAGCAGGAGCTCCGACCCGAGTAAGCTGCTCCAATCCCTGACCCGACCCGGACCTGACATTACCGGGTTTGGACTTCTGAAGCTGGATGGCAGCACGGCGAACATCTGATACAGATAGCGCGACATTCTGATTACGGATCCGAGACGGCAGGTCGATAACCCGATCAGGAGTGGCGGTGGAGGGTCCGACAACAGTCTGGGATTTAACCGGGGTGGTTAAGAGCGGTTTTTTGGATTTGAATGGGATTAGGGATGGTAATGAGGATGATTCTGTGGTTGATGACTCCATTGTTAGAGTGAATTAAAGTAATTAGAGGGAGTGATTAAGAGTGAAGAGGAAATGGAGGGAAATTATGATTTGGGGATGTGATTTTAATGGGGAGGAAGATATAGGGTTTTTTTTTTGGCGGGAAGGAGTAGTTTTGGCGGCAGTCTTGTGCTGGTGTTCGCGCCTTTTGGTGTTTGCGCGGGTTTATCTTATCTCTTGGGCTGGGCCTAGTTTATCTATCTAATGTTATGGACTTGTGGTTTGGTTTTTAAGGCTATTATTAACGACCTCATCACCTCTTTCTGCAAGACCGTCCTAAGTGGGACTCGTCCAAAACAAGAGTAAATATTTATATTTTCTTTATTTTGATAACCTATCATCTTATGATAAAATACCGACATTTTTAATTTTACAAGTTATTAATATAAAATATTTGTTTATATCAAAATTATTAATTAACTTATGTGAGATTGTTGTTATTAGACTACTCCTATACATAAAAATGGTTTCATACAACAATTGTGTATCAGCAAACTTCTTCGCAAACTCTTGTTCAAGACGGACATATATCCGTCTAAAAATAAAACTGATACGAAAGCAATAATGGCAGCAAACTGATACCACTTATGATACGAAAGTTGCGGAAGTGATTTAAACACAAAACGAACAATAATAATAAAAGGGGAATTTGCACCAAAATCTGTCAAGATCTCGAAACAATGGGATATTTGACCGATCTAGACCTTTAGATTGTTCAATGGTGATCAATTCCGCAAGACCTATTGCTAGTTGATCGAATTAATGTTTGAAAACGCGTCAAACAAGAATTAGGGTTGGAGCGAAATTCGTCGATCCGAATAGCACAATTGCAACAACAAATCTATTTCTTTTCTTTATAATTCAACATAGTCTAAATAATACAACAACAATATCTCGCCTTATATAGCCAGCTAAAGATCTAATTCTGGATCTTCAAAAAAGATCTTATTCTAGCCTAAAGAGCTAACTCAATTTTAGGAATAAATAACTTAAATAAGTAAATGAAATAGCAACTAGGAAAACAAAATAACAAAAAGATAATAACTATTTTGCTACTATTATTACTTTCGTATTAGATAAGGATAAGATTTTTCTCAGTAGATTCTGGATTGAGCTATTCAAGTTACAACAAGTTGATTTGCATATGTCTACTAGCTACCATCCTCAAACTGATGGTCAGACGAGGTGGTCAACAAGTGCCTGGAAACTTATTTAAGATGCATGACAGGAGAGAAGTCGGGGAAATGGGCTCAATGGATACCCCTTGCTTAGTGGTGGTATAATAATAATTTTCATTATTCTGCGCTGAGTACACCTTACCAAATTGTTTATGGGCAATGACTAGCTATTCATATTCCATATGTCATGAGGGATAGTAGGGTAGCAGTTGTTGATAGGAGCTTGGCTGCTAGAGAGGCATGTATTAAAATGCTGCAATTCCATTTGAAAAGAGCTCAAGATAGAATGAAGGTGCAGTCTGATAAGAGAAGAAGTGACGGTCAGTTTGTTGTGGGGATTTGGCCTATGTGAAGCTTCAACCTTATAGGCAAATGTTTGTTGTCTACATGTCATGTGCTAAGCTCTCTCCTAGATATTTTGGCCATTTCCAAGTGATGCAAAAAGTGGGAGAAGTGGCATACAAACTTCATCTTCCAGAAACTTCTAAAATACACCTTGTGTTTCATCTCTCAACTTAGGAAGCATGAAGACCCTCCACCAAAGAGTGTGAACATCCCTGATCTTGATAATTTGCAGCAACTGGTAGTTGAACCAGTGGCCATTATGGGCAGGAAGTTAGCGAAGGAAGGCAATGAAGCTACAGTTCATCTCTTAATTCAATGGTCTAATAGCGGGCCTGAAGATGCAACTTGGGAGTCTAATGACGAGATAGCAAGGCGTTTCCCATCTTTCAACATTGAAGCTTGAGGACAAGCTTTTGATAAGGGGGGAGGATTGTAATGAAGTGAAGAACTAAAGTAAGTTAGTTGATGGATCCAGTTGGTTGCCAGTTGTAACAGATTTCTGTTATGGAGAAGTGGCGGGAAAAGTTGTTCGAAGTCTCTATAAATAGGTTGTTATAAGCTGTTAAATTCTTTCATCATTTTTTGTTGTAATATCTTTCTACTTCTCTCTTAAACATTCCTCTAAAATCTTTCCTCTGTTATCTTTCAGTTTTAAGAATAATCAAATAACAATACATTCGATTCCTTTCTTATTCTGAGAATCATATTATTGTTCTTAGTCTTCCTCGATTAATTCCTGAAATTTATATCATTGTTAGTAATACATTACTTTGATTCTAATTTGTATTGTTATACAAACATTGCTCAAATCATTTAAAAAATATACAATACTGTAAATGAATCAGTGTAACATTCAAGCACCGAATCCTGGTTTTCCCCCGATAAAATTTGGTTATCCTCTCACTCCAACCAATCGTCACTTTTGTCAAACTAGGAACATATTTCAAACTAGGTACATTTTAGGTCCGTAAAATCTTATTTGAACCGTCTAAACCTTCAATCTTAAGATAGTTCATTTTCATGCTATTTCATTCACCTAATGTTGATATAGTGACTTTTTATTTTTTTTTTGTAAACTTAGGATGACCCCTCTTCCCTGTTCGTAGTTGACTAGTTGTGTAACTTTTAATTGGATAATATGCCGATAGCAACATTACTGATTACCTCAATGTCTCAAAATCTCTCATAAATAACGAGACAAAGAAGTGAATAACAAGACAATGAATGGTTTCAATGGATGACCAATAATGACCCTTATTTCTCATATTCGCAAGCCATAGGC
>JAOWBH010000017.1:125042-138886 GCA_028566215.1 Silene coronaria
GCCATAGGCACTGCAGTTAGAGTTGTTTAAACCTCAATTTCGCCGAGTGATGAATTTTGAAAAATGGGAAAAACATGAAATATGAGGGAGAGTAGTTGCTTTTATCCACTTATTTTCTGCTCTTATTTGATTTACAGGCATCACAAATTTGGGACTGTTGGTTCCCGCTTAAGAAAAAGATTGACTATGAAGTTGTGGTTGCTCCCGCATATTCGCAAAAGGGCTTCGAGATTCTTTGTGGAATTTCGAAGGATCTAACCGTGCTACATGCAACGAAAAAGAAGATGATAGAGGATGAATTGTTAGTTTGATGATATTGAATTTAGAAATGTACCTGAAAAATGCCCAACAAAAATCGAACTCGATGACGTAAAATTTGCATGGCATTGTGTAAGACATAGTATGAGTATATTATTTTTCTTCCACATCATTGTCCATTACTTTCATTTGTGATCGTTAGATCCTCTCAAAAAATAATTTAAGTCGTTGAAAAGAAATGAAGAGGAAAAATAATTCAAAGGACAGGAATTGGTCAAACACGTGGTTTACCATAATTGAGATTACTGAATAAAGGCATTTGTTTTCGGGTGTTGACTCTCGCAATACACATTTTACAGATTATAATACATATTTGACTATTTTACCCTCCTGATTTCCCGATCATTCATCATCCTTCCTCATTTCTCTCCTCTCCTTATCAATCCCTAAAAGAAACTAACCACCGGGCAAAATTACCTTGCCCTGACATAGCAAAGTCGATGTTTAAGTGGGATCTCCTTCCAAGAATGCAATGGCCAATCCGCACCACCAAGCAAGCACCGCCCGGCTATTGGGTCTATCTCCCCCAATCAAGCCTGAGCCCGCAGACCTGGATCTCCCCGCCACTTTTTTCTTTCAAGCACTTTCCAAAATAATAACCCGCTGCCACCAACCCAACCCCGGGTCAGGTCACATTAGAGCTGATCAAGTGCAGGCCAACCCGTTTGACCCCTCCCCTTCGGCCCGCTAAAATAGCGGACTTGGACTAGAAAAATAAAAAAATAAACGGGTAACGGACAAGAAAAGTAGGCCCGCTAGAATAAATAGACGGACTTGGACTAAACAAAACTGCCCGTGGACAGCCCGCTAGGCTCACTATTAAAAATACCCTCATTAAAGTTCTCAAACCCGTTCTCTGCTCATCTCATTTACAATTTATACACTCTAAACCAATTAGCTAGCACAAATGAATACTTATGCCTTACATGTAAGTGGGAGATTGTTGGTATTTACACTTGTCATATAAAAATTGGCTGAGAACGGGCATGCTAACGAAATTGTCCTATAAAGATATTACCTTTCAAATATTTACACGAGAGTGTATGTAAGTAACCGTCAAAATTGCCGCACAAAGGCCAAGGCAAAAATGAACTTCTTGATGTTTATATGAAAACATTGCGAAACTTGTGTTTTTTTTTTCAAAATCTAGTAAACTTATCTTTTGAAGATTAGTATATTTGATTAAGTTATGAGTTTTAAAGACGATTGTTATGTTTTTGCGGATTGCAGTGATAATAAACTCCAGTTTTAATATAAACAATAATTTTATTTGATTTTAGTCGGGCCCGCAGGCCGGCCCGCTTTCTTGAAGTGGGCGGGTACGGACAGTGGAAACTGGCTCGCTTAGCGGGCTCGGGCTGTGAAATAAGGCCTATCGGACACTTTCTTATGGGTTGAGCCCGGCCCGTGTCCAGCCCAAGCCCGCTTTTGATCAACTCTAGGTCACATTCAGGCCTAGGCCTAAGTCAACATAGCCCGTCCTTCCTAACCCCTAGGGCTAGCTTAAGATTGGGTGGTTTACCCCAACCCATGATTAGAACTAGCCCGGGGCCAGCTCTACTACGACGTCACCAACTAGACAACAGACCTTGTGGCCCGCATGAAAACAACTATAAAACTGATTTCATTACTATAAAACCGACAGTTTACCACAACTTAGGATGAAAGACAGACCACTATCATTGGAAATTAAGGCAATGACATTTTGTTAAAAATGCTTCAGTAATAATTTAAGAATGCGATTTACCAAATATTTGCACCCAAGGCGGTAACTTAAAAATGTTTTTTATGAAATAAATGGCGTTTCTTTAGAGTCATGAAAAAGTTATCTACTGAAAAGCGTTGACAAAATGGAAGATGTAAATTCTATGGATTTTCCAAAGAGAATTTTCCAAATCAGCTTTTCAGAAGGGAAAAAAAATGACAACTTCATAATCACAAGGCAAGCAGAGACAATTCCCTTTGATATACCCACTCGTATCTGCAACAACTATATGTTTAGGCAGTTTGGCAACAAGCACCAAATCTCGTTGCCTCGAGACTATGTAAGTCTGAACACAAATGCCCAAAATAAAAGGAACCGATGCTTCTACCATGACAAGCAAAAGGGGATTCAAAAAAGTTTTTACCTGAATGCCACAAGATGGCAAGGTTCGTCACGAACACATGTTAAAACATATGATATATCACAGCCAAACACAATCAAAAGGTAAACCAGCAGATTATTGGACGGAAATTTATCGATAGAGGAAAAGCACGTTTTCATTTTATTACTTTGACGATACCCTCGTCACAGGGAAAGAAGCAACGGAAGGAGAGCAGACAGAAATAACTCAAAATATAAAGCAAATTTAAAAATTATAAAGCAAAATTGTTTTAATGTGTACTTTCAGGAGCATGATGTATCCGACTTAAAACAGCTGACTCCGACTCATTTGACACAGGGAATAAACCCACACAATCCTCAACAGAATCATTGCAGAAAATTAATGAACCACAGACGGCATCATCAAGCTGCTTTTCAGAGACAGCCGCATTGCCAACAATCTTACCATCATCGACGACAATGTCCATGTCGGTATTTGAAAGAATTGTACCTGGGTAGGTGCTCTCAACACCAACATCACCTTTATCAGCATTTCTGGTGAGTAACTCAAGAGAGCTTTCTTCCACTGTTTTCACAGCATCAAAAACTGGAATTTGTGTTTTATCGCAAGCCATAGGAGTGAAATCATTTTTCTCATCTTCCTTTTTGGTAACAATTTCTTCTGTATGCACAAGAGTTGGCTTTTCTTGCTTGACACTGCAATCAGCAGGAATATCGACCTTTTCCATTAAAGTTTGTTCCATCTCAGGCAGGGAAGGTGAAGGATTGTTAATCTGATCGACCTTTTCCGTTGGAGTTTGTTCCACTTCTGGCTGAGAAGGTAAGTGATTGTAAATTTCATCGACCTTTTCCATTGAAGTTTGTTCCACCTTTGGCTGAGAAGATGCAGGATTGTAAAACTTATCTCCATCAGACCCCAAGGAAATTTTCCTCTCGCTGATTTGTGTCTTGTACGAACTCATTGCCCTCTGCAGAGAAGCCGAAAACAAACATGTACATGAGAAGACAGTATTAGCCCAACGCCTCGATGGGTTCACGCGGTTCTGCCTACCTATGGCAAAGTAAAGGGATTTGGGACTGGAAGTGTGCATCATTTACCTTGTGATAAAATATCAGAAAGTTGCTTCTAAATATATTAATGAAGGCTAGCCATCTGGCTTTATTTCATAACTATACCTCTTAGTCTAATCATAGAAAACAAAAAATACAGAATACATACAAATAAGGGAGGAGATGGGCGGATTAAAGCTCTCCCCTTGACCCTAGCGAGATTTGACTCTCATCTCATGCAGAATGAGGAGACCCCATAACATCCCATCTCGCTATCCCTCACCATTTTAATTAAAAATTGTAAAGCAATCAGAGTAGTAATCCATGTACCAAACATAACTTGAAGGGTTGTAATAAACATAAAAATAAAAAATAATCATGATCATCAATCTCCACTCAGTGAAAATGATGACAGGCCAAATTAACAACCCGTGTGTGACAATACCCACTATGAAACGACAATTGGACCATCAAAAGGTTAATTCGCCCTACTATCAGAAAGTTTCGAAGTACATAAGCCATTGTCTTGCATATGCATGATCATTCCCGATATGATTGGATTACTAAATTAACATCTAGCAACGATGGTTCCTATCCAAAACAATTACTTCATCCTTTTATCTTCCCACTTTCATCTTAGGGAAATATTCTTTTCTCCCCAGTTCTTTTTCATTCCCGTTTTGGCAAGGTTTCTGTCTTTTCACTATATTTGTCCTCACGAACATACTAAAACTACAAAAGATATCCTAAGCCCAACTAATCAAATATAATCGCTACCAGGTAACCACCTCCACCACCACCCACTATTCCTTCAATGCTACCATAAGGTAACCCACAACCACATGCACCACTATCACTCTCCTAGGACCTTCTTTCTCATCACCAACCACTCACAACCCTCTCCCAGGCTCAGACCACTCAGCCGGACAGCACTCTCAACCCACCTTAAAAAAAAATCCAAACACCCTGAAAGGCTGAAACCCATTCCCAACCTCCGTAAACCCATCCAAAACTCACAGAACCCTTCCTCCACCCACAAAAAGGCCTAGATCTTGGATTTCATGGGTGAAAGAAGGGGTTCCGTGGGTTTGGGGTGGTATATTAGAGGTTTCAGGGGATTTCGTAGGTAAAATGTACGTGTCTCCAGTCTCCAGTCTCCACACAGCTGCTCTGTCGCCATCGGCCATCTGCGTGTGTGGTCATGAGGTGGCCAAGGAGAAGGGGCAACGGTGGAGTAGGCCCTTGATGAGGTAGGCGGTGGTGAGGGGATTTATTGGTGGCTAAGTGGTGGTTTTCTGTGGGTGGTGAGGTGATAGGTGGTGTTGGTGTGTAGGCTGATGCTCGGGTGGTTCGTGCTTGACTGCTGATTGGTGTGTGTGAGCCTAGATGGGTGTGTATTATGTCATTTACATTCATTCGTTGAAAAGTGCCAGAAATGAAGTGTGAGAATAAAAGAATGGAGGGACTAATAAAAATGACATAATCACAAAAATATATGCAATAAACCTGTGGCAGTAAAACCATCTTAAAAGCCCTAAAATCAGTCCATTGGTCAAACATGCATAACTTCGTCTATTTATTAGACTCTTCAATTTTAATTATCATATCATGTAGAAAAAATGTCATTAGAACCTCCAATACCATACGAATAACTGAAGAGGAACCAAGGAACGAGAAAAATGACATTGGACGAACTAGTACAATCAAAATTAATTGCTCCTTTAGTATTAGAAAAAACAATACCTGAAAGATCGATTCTTTGGCAGCAGGGAGAAACTTCACATCCACAGTTGAACTAGTGATCTCTGACTTCAAATCAGACTTTTCCTGACAATAAGCGAGATGGACAGTAGGCATGGTGCACTAATTTTTTTAATATTAACTCTCATAATGCACAGAAAAGTGTTGGAAAGATTCACTACCTCCAAAATTTCAAGATCAGTTTCATCCTCTACATAATCACACCATCCCTCAATTGCAAGGCTGCGTTGATTATACAGTTCTGGATCAACCAGATCCATTGAGATATCAAGTTTACGGAGATACGCGCACACAGATCGTGCATAATCATCGGCGCCATATGACTCGGGAGTCTTGTCAGTAGTCCCTTTAGCCGGTGTCAACGGAATTTCCTTCATAGGCGACAGATCACCTGATGCGTCCTTAAAGCTCGTCGCCTGGTCATCCAGGCAACTACCATCAACATTATACTTTGAAGCACCATGTGCAGAAGATGCTTCATCTGTAAACGCTTTAATTGTAGGTACATCTTTCTGCAACCCAGATATAGCCTCCATATTCAAGTCACCATTTTGCTTCCAATTATCTATATTCAAGTCCCTTCTCTGAACAAGATGACCAGGCCCTGGCCCAGGCCCATACATCGACACATCATTCCTGTGAATACTATTGGGTGCCTCCCAACCATGAAAATGAGGAAACGACCCTTCTGCCAAATTTGGCCAACCAATAGGTCTTACATTACCAGTAAGCCGATCGCCATCAGCCACCTGATAAGGTATACCCTGGTGGTTCATATCCAAAGTGGGCCTAAACCCGTAAAAGGGAGGAAACTGTGATACAATCGGAGGAAAGCCCCCGTGATGTGGTCCAGGAGGGCCAGGTGGAAATGGTATGAATCCATTAGGTAGAGGTGAAGCCCAGTTAGGTAGGCCATTCCACGCATTTCCAGGACCCCTTCCAACATTTGGATCAACACTTCTCCTATATCGATTCCCAGGGCCTCTGTTGTTATCACCAAATGAACCACCAACCGAGGGACTGTCTGATCTAGTCCTAAAGACAGATGGACCAGGACTTTGAGAGGAAACATTACCCTGGCCAGTTTTATGATAAAATGGCGATTCTGCTGGAGGATGATCTTCCCCCAGAGAATTCTTGGAAGGCAGATCTCTTCCCTGTCTATCCTCGGTCACACTTGTATCTCTTACGCCAATGGAATCACTAAACCTCCTCTCAGCATCATCCTCTTCAAAGCTGCTTCTTGTATTTCTTCTTGAAAACCTACTGCGATCAAAACTAGTTGAAGAAGGAGATCTATCCTTCACACCTGCAGACAAAACTTTAGTACTTGGTGACGCCTCATAAATCTCTCCAGAGCGATTGTCATCAAACTTAGCTCGTTTCTCCCCCGACTGATACTTGGGAACTTTCTCGACTGATTCGGGGATAATACTATCTCTCAGAGTATCTCCATACTGGGTTTCATCTTCGATGCCCTCTCTGCAAAGATAGAGTAGAAGGAATAAGAATTTTTTTGTGAACCAGCTTCTATATTTTTTTGTTCAGTTATTTATAATGATTAAGTTTGAGATAATAGTAGTAGGATACCCAGGGTATGAACCCCAGCTGCAGTAAAAAAAAAAAAAAGGGTGACACCCATACAGAAAATACTTTGACGCATAGCCTTATACTACTACTACCTCCAAACGGGAAGAGTAAGAGATAAAACCATTAAGGCACTTACAAAATACCATTATAAAGAATCAAAAGGAACGGAATAAAGCTTTTTCAGGCTAAAATAAAAATGCATCACCTATATTTGTGTGCACCAGCATAAGCCTTCGAGCTCGGTGAATCCCTGTGCCGACTGCTACTTCCACTGTTGACTACATTGGTCTTGAGTGAGAGAGATCTTTCCTTGTCCACCTCAGTCTCCACTCTTCTTAGTTTATCACCGTGATAACCATCGTAATTATCAGGAGATCTACGTCGTCCCCTATCATCCTTATATCTAGAACTTCTCTCAACAACATGAGAGGCATAGTCATGGTCATGATCAAAATCCTGTTCTCTGCCTCTTTCATGATCACGAACCCTAACCCTATCTCTGGGTTCTCGATGATATCGTTCATGCCCGTATTCCCTATTCCGATCAAGTTCATGATCTCGATCATGGACACGTTCGTGGTCCTCTTGTTCTATATCATGGACATGGTCCTGCTCACGATCTGCGCGCTCCCGATCACGATCAAATTCAAGACGATTACGTTCACGATCTCTGTCACGAGCTCGCTCACGATCATGATCATGATATCGTTCTCTGTCGCCACCTAACTCACGATCATATTCACTACCACGAGGCTTAGAAATCTTATGTGATAAATGCAAATCCTTATCGCTTTTCAAATGCTTATCATCAGACTTGCTATCGGTATATTCTCTTGTGGACCGACTAACCCTCTTCTTTTCATCTTGACGCCGAATGTCCTTGTCTATATCTTCTAGTAACCTGTCTCCATTTCTCTCATCCTTAGGACGATCATCATTATGTTTTCCATTTCTCTCCTCCTCTCTTGAAGAACGCCTTCTATCATCTGGGTCTGGAACTGCATCATGATGCCTGTCGGCATCACCAGAACCATCTCTTTTCCTTCCAACTCTTTTACTAAGATCTCTCTCTGGTGCAGAGTGCTTAAACTCGTCTTGAACACCAAATTCTGATGAAAAAAAAGGATATTTGTTTAAGTTTCAAAGGGCAGGGAAGAGGTCAAATTACAAATATGAATATAGTGTACTACTCCCTATGGCATTAATGTCTACTAAAATCAATTTTATATGCCACAGGTAATCGATAAAACATTGAAATATAAGGAAACAATAGTAACAATATCTATAACTAGAGCAAGATCCTTATCACAACAATTACATAAGCCATGATAATAATAAAAAAGTACAATAAGTAAATAATAGCGATTTTAAAGGTATAGTATTGACTAAAAACCACAGAAGAATCACTGATTCTAGTAGTCTTGAAAGAAAGAGAAGACCAAAATTAATTGGCACAAAATCAAATGCGGAGAACAATTTAACAAGTTAAGTTGGGTGTCCTACACAACCTAACTGAGAACTTTGTACAGGTTGCAAAGCTGATATCCAAAATCACCATTGTGCATAGGTGATTAAGAACATATGATAATATGATAATACGTCACATCAGAAATCTTGCCAGGGTGAGAAGGTCTCAACCATGGAAAGATCTTGACCAACCTTCACTATCATCCTAAATTCTGTCTTCAAAAAATGAATCTTCTAATGTAGGAGAACCTTAAACAGAATATTCACATTACGTAGAAAAAAGAGACTATGCAAGATGTACGAATAAGAATATCAACTGACAAAGGGAGTATGTTGATCCGAGTTAAGATGTTTCTTTTCTTCCCCAGCATAGATCGATCATGCCAAAAATTTTGCCCCTTCACTTTCACATAATACACACAACAAACTTGAGCTGAAATACTTATCATAGCCCAAATCCTAAAATTAAAGGTTCCCTCACTTCCCTGTGTCAACAATCAAACTTCTACGCTTGACGCTTTGCTTCATCAGAAGATTTATATTCCAAGCCGCCAAAAGCTAGAATTATGGCAAGTTTCACAAAAACTGCCTTCATCAACGTACCCACCAAGAAACTTCCACGACAAATTAGTAACCACAACAAACTAAGCATACTACTCTGAGTCTCTGACCACAATAAAATGGTTTCCTCTCAACAATGTAGGGATTGCCGAAAGTGATAAATGTACCAAGAGCATTTATAGCAACTATTAAACATTTAAGCATGAAATTAAGCATAACTAAACAAACACTGAAACAGGTTACCTTACCAGTATTACCAACACCATGCTTTCTACCACGCTCTTTACCAGAAGCACTTTGTTTCTTATTCCCGTCACTACTCGTATTTTCACTCACCGAAACAATATCAACCACCAATTTGTCACTCTTATCGCTTCTACTAACCTTCCTTTCGCGCTCAGAACCCCTTTCTTTCTCACCCCTCTCTTTCCTCTCAGATCTATGGTGCTTACTGTCAGCCTTACTCCCACTTTTCTTCACTTCTTCAACAACAAATCCCGAAACACGACTTCCATCCCTTCTAATGGATCTTTTCGCATCTCCTGAACCCTTTACCACCTCTTTCTCCTTCATTTCACTTTTAGATATTTCATGACCATAACCATCATCCCCTCCAACCCACCTATCGTCAACTACTTTCTCTTTCCTCTTTTTCGCTGATGAAGACAGCCCACCCCTAAATGCATCCTCAGATTCAGCATTACCTAAAACCGTCTCCTTGCTCAAACCACCCGATTTCGAATCAAGCTTTCGTTTTTCACCCGACGCTATATCCTTCAAATGTCTACTGCCACCATCACCACCACTTCCTACATCTTCCCTTACTTTCTTCTCCTTCGAACCAGATTCTTTTTCCGAATCCAAATACTCCCTGGCATCTCTCGTACTATGCTTGCTAGATTTATGCCTCGAACTCCTCGGCATTTTTCTTGATTGCTTCTACAAAAGCCCTAAATCGCTACTCAAATAAAAACCCTAACCTTTCACTATTTTCAATTCGAAAACTTTTCTAAGACCATAAAACGCACAACCAATCCTCCAAAGCAAGCTGCACTTGATAGAACTCTTCAAAAATGGTTTCAATTCAAGACAAACGGAATCTCGAATTCGAATCGAAAGAACCCTAATAACATAAAAACCCTAATTTCTCTCTAATTTCAATTCGAAAGCTTTCTTACAACCATAAACCGCATCACCAACCTTCCTCAGCAAGCTGCACTCAATTAAAATCTTCAAATCGCAACTTCAAATCATACGAACCCTAATTTTCCTCTATTTCCAACTCCAAAAATTGATAATTTCTGATTGCTAATAAAATAAACCGCAACACAAACCTTCGCAAGAACCCTAATTTCTTCAAATCTGTATTCAATTTGAAGCCAATGAAAAATCCCAACTTCAAATTCTTCCGAAAAAAACAATAAAATAGAAATGTAAGCCTGAAATCTCGTCAGAAAAATGAATCCGACCGACGAAAATGTAATGCGGCGGAGATAAACGGAGAGGAGAGAGGAAAGAGAGAGAAAGAAGGCGGTGAAAATTGGGGAAGAATGAAAAAATTGAGGGTTTGTCAATTGAAACAATTGAAAGGAGGCGACTTTTCTTCCTACGGGCTACGGTTGTCCTGATAATTTTTGGGTGATTTTTAATCGATTCGGGTTATTTTAGTCATAATATTATCGACTTAGACACCATTATCATTTGCACTTAAATCAAGCGTTAAATATTGTTAGTTGTTATACCATAGAATTCTCGTGTTCAAGCCCCGGAATGTAGTAATCTTAAGGGCTTGCTTGAATTGAGGGTAAATAGGGTGGAATGAATAAGGGAGTAATATGTAGGAGGATTTTGTATGTTTGGTATAAGAGTAATTATTCACCCCTAGTGACTATTAGTCTATTACGCTCATGAAGGGGTAATTCATTACCCACCCTCCTCCCTGGATAATGAATTACCCTTATATACCAAACTTATTATCAAGGAAATCATTACCCATGTAATTAACTTCCCCCGTAATTATCACCCAATTAAAATTTACCCCCAAATTATTCCATTCATTTCAGGCAAGCCCTAAGTCTTAACATTTACTTCGTATTAGGGAGAGTATTTACAGTATTACCTTCTAGGAAGTTCTACCTGATTCAAATCCGGATTAAATTAGATGGTATACACCAAAAAAATTATCATCTAACATCGTTGTATAGCGGACTTACATTTTTTAGTCGTTACATGAAATCGCGTGAGTTTTGTAGGGAAAGAAAGCATGTGGTGTGATGGTAAACTATTGTGTATTATTATCAATTTATTTGAGAAAAATATTTACGGAGTATCTTTAACAATTAATATTCATTTATTTTTCTATATTTTTTGAGGTGTTTAGTAAACAAATTTTCATCTCCATTTTTTCTGGGTAGCAAGTCATTGTGGCAAATTGTTCCTTATAAGTTGACAATATACATGATTTCACTTTAAAAAATATATATATACACACAATTTGATAAATTTATCATTAAGTTGAAACTTTTGTTTTTATCAACTATAAAGAGATGCAACTATATCTCGTTACATCCATTAAGTATACCTACATTTTAACCGCTGGAATAGAAACTTGTTCATTTTATGGCACTAGCAATCATGAAATTCTTAGAAAAAATGTACACATACACATGTATAAGGCAATTTTGTATTAAAGTTATACAAAACCGCCTAAGGTTTTGCTTAAACATCATCCTATAAAGTCTTCTATTAATTAATGATGTCTCAGTGAGGGGTTATGGGTATATATGGATATCCTTACTGGACAATTTTACACTAACTAGTTGTTGTATGGTGCGCGAAGCGCACCATACCCCAAGATATTTATGCCAATGAAGTTTATTTCCTTAAACGTAGCGAGGTCACAAAAGTTAATACAAAAGCATACATAATTAAAACCATTTTGAGTACGAAAAAAAGATATATTTAATCAACTCCAAAACCCAAGATGAGAATCGGTATGACAAGTGTCAATCATTCAACTGAGTACTGAAAAAAGATTTGCTCAATCTAACTCCAACATTGAGTAATACACATCTAATATTGAGTAGAAACAAGTAGAATACAAAAAATGCCTAAACAATAACTACACATTCAATATTCGGTAGAATAATACGATGAAAAATAATCAATATATACAAATGGGTAAGACATTCACTAATTTTAATAGTACATGAAGGCCACGAGCTCGAAGTGCAATACCTATGCTACATGCAAGCCTCGATGCATCTTTTTCTTTCTACCGGTCTTTAAATTTTCTCCTACATTTACAAGCAGCTACATAAAGGTAGAGTATATGGTTCATTATTGGAACACCAGGCAAAATAACACTTCATTTTCCAATTTAGTCTCACGCACGGGAGAAATTTCACAAGTACCTAGATTGAAAATAAAATAAACTATAATAAAGACATGTTAAAGTTTACTTAAGGTTCAAGGGACTGTGAACTTAAGATAATTTAAATGATTTGGTTACTACTTGTGCAAAACTGGAACAACTGGTTCTACTTAGAAGACTTCATTTTGCTACCCCAATCCACCCAATTTCCCAAGTTTGTTAGTCCCGTTTCTAATTTCAAGGATCACGTAAGGTACCTCATGTCAAATGAATCAACTATATACATAAATTTTGGACGAATTCCAGTTGTCTTAACCAATTATTATCAGCATTATATGAGTTGAATCAATGAATCTCTACAGCCTTTAATGTGACACTCATGATTACCGGATTCGCTATGAATACGCCCATACCGATTTGCGATTCGCTCTTACAGAATGTGTATTATGTGTATTTTTATCAAGGGACATGATAGAATTCGCTCTTAACAATTCGCGATTCGTAGGGTACCCAAGCGAATCCAGTAACCTTGGTGACACTTAATGGTGCTCTACATTGCCTCATCTTGTCCACTAATTCTTGTTGATAACATCTCTTTGAAACTCCACTTCAATTCAGAACGATGTGTTAGGCTGAAGGAAATAGTGACGTGATTTTGGTTCCTTTACGCGGCGTGAATAAACATCCTAACAGCCTGCTCACCATGCCTACGTGACAGTTAAGATGTATCTCTGCTAGTCTGCTCACCCTCGCCCACCCTTGTTAGTTGACACTCTATAGACCCATAAGCTAAAAGCTATTAGTACTTACTAAACACCATCTACACCTTTGCGGAAGAAATGGTTAAAAATAGAATCATGTCACGTAAATAGCTATAAAGTTTCAAGTCCTTAGTTATGGACCACACTAAATTATACTCCGTACAACTTTTTGGTGGGCTGGCCATTAAACCAGTTCAATCATATAATTTTTCAACAAAGTTGGAAGGGCCGTAAACCAACAATAATGACATGTTTAAAGTAAGTAAGAAGAAAAACAATCCACGCACACGAAGTGTAAGAGGCATTAAGAAGAATACAAAGACATACCCAACAATCAAGCTCTGTTTCCCTCTCATTGGAGTAGCTCACTTTTATTTCATCACTCTGCAAAACACATCATCTCATAAGCATAAAATCATCAAATTCACAAACCCAAACTTAATAAATCTATATGAAAACATAAGATATGCAAATCTCTTGCTTTAAGTGACAAAAAAACAAGAATAAATATTATAACTTATAAGGGAAGATAAATGATCATATCAACAATTATACAACCTATAACATCCTCCCTCCAACCATCAACTTCAACTCCTCCTCCTCCTCTAACCTCATTACAAGGGAAGATAAGTTTTCTGAACCAATGGTACAAACTCTAACCTCCTCCTCCAATCTGCTTCTCAATCTCTAACCTTGTCCTCTTCTAAACTCCTCCTCCAACCTCAATCTCAACCCCCTCCTCTTCTTTTCCTCCTCCTCTTCCAAGTGGAGGACATTTTAACTGTTGGAGTAAGTGTCCTCAACAATAGTGCGATCACGTCGATGATTTAAATATCATTGATAAATCTCCAATAAG
>JAOWBH010000017.1:138986-150688 GCA_028566215.1 Silene coronaria
ATTAAATAATAAAATAATTATTAAAATAATGAATATAATAATATTTAAATTTTAAAAGTAACTTTTTTGGCTGAAAATGATAAAATAAAAGACGTTATAAACTTTTCTCTGACCCGTATTCTGACCCTGACCCGACCCGAGGCCCGTATGACCCGACCCGTATTCCGACCCGACCCGTATGACCCGACCCGTATTTGACCCGACTCGACCCGTTTGACAGGTCTACCTCCAGGGCTTGCCTGGAATGAATGGAATAACTTGGGGGTGAATTTTAATTGAGTGATAATTACGGGGGAAGTTAATTACATGGGTAATAATTTTCTTGATGATAAGTTTGGTATATATAAGGGTAATGATTACTGATGAGATGTTTTACTCCCTTAATCATTACCCAGGGGGAAGGGTGAGTAATGTATTACCCCTTCATGAGGGTAATAGTCACTAGGGGTGAATAATTACTCTTATATACCAAACATACAAAATCCTCCTTACATATTACTCCCTTATTCATTCCACCCCTTTTACCCTCAAACCTCAATCCAAGCAAGCCCCAATGTTTATTACCTTCATAAAAGGGTAATCCATTACTCACCCTCCCCCGGGTAATGATTAAGGGAGTAAAACATCTCCTTAGTAATTATTACCCTTACATATCAAACCTATCATCAAGGAATTCATTACCCACATAATTAACTTCCCTCGTAATTATCACCCAATTAAAATTTACCCCCAAATGATCTCATATAATCCAGGCAAGCCCTTAGGGTTAGAAATATTAGAGTTGCAAAAAATGACACGACACGAAAACACGACACGAACCCGACACGAAATTAACGGGTTTGGGTTGAAACTTAATGACCATTTTATGTAAGTGGGTCGACACGAACACGACACGATATTTAATTGGGTTGGGTTTGGGTCGAGCTCTTTGACACGAACCCGACACGAATGACCTGTTTACTAAATTAATCCTAATTTTTTTTGATCTTCCATCACATATATATACTTAAACTTTCCAATTATGGACATGACACGAAAACACGACACGAACCTGACACGAAATTAGCGGGTTAGGGTTGAGGGCCTTGAGGCTTTATGACCTATTTATATAAGTGGGCCGACACGAAATTTAATTGGGTCGGGTTTGGGTTGGAGAGTTTGTGACCCATTTACATGTGACACGAATTCGACACGACTCGATCTGTTTGCCAGGTCTAGTTAGGATGTTTTAGATTCGATATTTTTTTAGGTCTATTATAAATTTATAATCAAGCTATAGGGTGATAATTGAAAAGTGTTTGTTTGCAATAATAAATATGTGGATCGGGTTATGTTGTTTTAGATCAATTTAGATTACAAATCATGTTGGGTTTCTGAGTCGGACCATGTCAAGTCAATTTTGGAAAGTCTAGTCACAATCTTTATCATTTTCTCAAACCTCAAAAATAACATATTATTGTGTTAAGATGGACAATATCCATTTTAAAATTCAAACACGATCAAATAGTTTGGTCGGGCCAAACCAAATTGTGTAGTTTGGACTTATCTTTGGTCTGTAGACACTAGACACCATTAAATGAATGGCCATATGTCCAACCACCCTTTCAACGCGCTTACTACTCTTTTAGCCGATATAACGTCTTTTCATACACCCGCACACTAGAGGTGATCATGGGTCGGGCCGGGCTTGGATGATAAAAATTGCCCATATATGCGGGTTGGGTCGGGCCGACCAAATGAGTGGGCCTACTTAGCGAGCCCAAACCCGACCCTTATGGGCTAAACTGAGTTTCCGGACCTTAAAATTTACAAATTATTGAACGAGAAAATTAGCATAATACCTTCGACTTATACTTTAAAAACATACTTAGTCTAAAAATCGTACAAAATATGATGAAACACATATGAATTATTCTCTAAAAATATAATAAAGACAACTCTCGACGTATTATAAATTTTATAATGCTTATGACTCGTAGATATGATATATGTTATGTAAACATCACTTTTAAATCTCGATAATAATACTCCCTCCTATTCAGCCTAATGTTTCGATTTCATTATAATATTCCTCGCATATATTAGAAAAAGTGAAACATTAGGCTGAATAAGAGGAAGTACATGAGTTTAGAATAAATATTTTTTTTTATTAATTAATATGGGCCGGGCCATACACTTGGCTCAAACCCGGCCCAAAAATTCTTCGGGCTTTTTTGGGCCAAAATCATAGGGCCATGTCCTTTAAGAATCGGGCCGGGCCAATGGGCTTGACTTTGATCACCTCTACCGCACACCTACCTAAACATCCAACTGCGCCGCCGCATCACCATCCCATCACCCAACAAAATCCTAATAAACCCTAAAATCTATCATAAACCAAACTAATTAAATAATTTACAATGACGAATAAAAAACATTCTACGTTCAAAATATGATTTATCATTAAAGACATTTATTATTATTTTTTGTTTGTTAGGAGTGAACCCCCGTAAAAAGTAAATTAGTTTGCTATTATATAGGGAATAATCACCCCCAAAAATGTCTCCGCTAAGGAAGGTATGAAACGGATGGAGGTTAGGATAGTTGAGAAGTGCTTGAGTTGACCCGTTTATTAACGAGTGAATCGCTAGATCCATTGGCTTTCATGTACATGTGTTTAGGGGTGTTCACCGGTCAAAAAACCGGGTCAAATCAGATTAACCCGTAGACTGGCTAACAACCTGCGGACCATTTTTTACTAAAATGGTCACATAATAATCTCATTTATTAACATTATGTTATGTTACCATTTAAACTGAAATCGTAAGCATTTACTTAAACCTATATATAGTCATCTCAAATGCTAATGTGCTTTGATATGGTAAAACCCTAGACTTAAAACGAAAACATATAATTTGTTAAATGGTAACATTGTACTCTTATATGGTCACATGTATTTAGAGATAAACAAAATTGTAGTATGTTTTTTTATAATGGAAGTGGTCACATTTGAAATGGTAAAATTTGTTAAATGTTTATAGTGACGTAGTTGAAATAGAGGCGAAATGACACATTTGTAAAATGAGTCTCACATTAACTGAATTAATATGGTTTACCAAAAAAAAAAAACTGAATTAATATGGTATACAACTGACCCGTCAAAAGTGTACAGTGAGGGTAGGGGTGTTCATTGGTCCAGGGCCGGACCGGACTTGACCAAACTCTCTGGACTGAAGACCAAACAAGGGTTAAAAGGTGGACTGAGGACCGAACCATATTCATATTGGTCCGGTCCGGTCTGGACCCAAAAAACGCGTGGACCGGACCGGACCAAATGGACCAAAGTGAACCAAATATGATTGTCATTGACATGGTTTAATATAAAAAATTCAGAATTTTAACAAGTTCGTAACGATAAAAATAAGCAACATTATTTTCTTACTTAATTTAGGTACATAATTTACTCATCTTATAATACGTGTTAACAAAATTTAAAATAAATTTAAAAATATTACAATTTTAAAGGTTATTTTCTTATAAGTTCGGCCCGCGGTCTATTCGGTTTGGTTCAGGACCGGATCGAAGAGTAAAGTAGAGTAAAAAGGTGGACCGTGTACTGGACCAAATAAAATACGGTCCAGACCAAATAGTCCGGTCTTTGGTCCGATCCGATCCGATCCGGTCTTTGGTCCGAACCACTAAGTGACCCCACCCAGGTGAGGGAGGCTAATTGGAATGGTGTCACGGCGCGCGCCTTTAATCGTCTTAATTGAGAGTTTGAGACTCGGTCGATATTCAGAAATCCGTCCGATTCCCTCTCTCTTCCAACTCGATTATAATTTTACTTCTTTCGTACCCTAATTTTCCCGCGGATTTTCAGCGAAATCGTTAATCTCAATCGACTTACGAAGCTAGGGTTTTTCAGCAATTCAATTCGAGAAAAAGTATTGATTTCGAGTGAATTGTTGTTCAAGTTTAGTTGATTAATTGAATTGGTTGATTTAATTCCATGGAGGAAGGAGAAGAAGACGCAATTTTGCTCAATAGTTTGGGGGTTACTTCTGCAAATCCTGAAGATATTGAAAGACGGATATTAGATAAGGTTAATTCTTCTTGAATTCTTGTTCTTTTTCATAAATTTCTCGGATTATAGTACTTTGGTGATTATCTATGATTCGTTGATTATTTGTATTTGAATGCGGTTTGTTTTCGCAATTAGAGGGATGATATAACTGTAATTTAGGGTTTTAGTTGTTTGATTGTGAATTTGTGAGTGATATGAGTTCAAATTAGTGATATGAGTTCAAATTAGTCATTCTTTTATTTTGTTGTTTTGGCATTCGTTCATTTCGTCGCATTTTCTTCATTCGCTGGCCTTAGATCGATCGCTTTGACCCACAAATTAAATCGATAATTCGGTAATTTTTTACCAAAACAGTTAATTGATGTGTTTATTGTTGTATGATGATTTGTATCTACTAATAATTTCAAATGTGGATTCAATTGCGCATGATTGATAAGATGGGAAATTGATAGTTATTGCAATTGTATGTGTTGATGGTAATTTGGTTTTACGGAGAAATTATTGCGGAAAGGGTAGTGTTTTGTTGAATTTGTAGATTAATGTGAGTGGTAATTGGTATGGGAGATTAGCATTTTATTGAGTTGAGTTAGTCGAAGTTAAAACTGTGGAGTGTTTATACTGCAGGCTAGGGATAATGTCGAGAGTAGTTTGCAAGGTGAGAGGAGAGTTGCAGAAGAAATTTGCAATGATTCAGCGGAGAATCAACCTTCGTCTTCAGGCCAAGTAGAGCTGTTGCAGAAATTACGGGCATTGGATGTGGAAATTGATGCAGTGGCATCTGCTGTTGAACAAGCAAAAAGCGTGCGTAGCAATGACGAGCTTGATTCTGAGAGTGGTGATGGTGAGAAGGATGATTTGGAGGAGACCATGGGAAGTAATAAGGCTATTCCCAAGGATAATACCCTTCAGCATGCCTTGGCTGCTGATAGACTAAGGAGTCTTAAAAAGACGAGGGCTGAATTACGTAAAGAAATTTCAAGTGCTTGTAAAGATGGTAAAAGTGGTGGGGTAGAGGATAAGATATTGCGGTATTTGGTTAGGGAAGAATCGAAAGTAAAGAACAAATCTAAAGATGGGAAGGACAAGGGCAAAGAGTCCAAAAGGCAAAAGAAGACTGTTTCATACAAAGAGGATGATGAATTCGATGCTGTTCTTAATGCAGCATCTGGAGGGTTTGTTGAAACGGTGAGTTGATTAGTTTGTTGCCGTAGTGTTCTATTGTTATTTTTTAAGATTCAAGCAATCTAGTTATTAAACTACATGAAGCATATGGTGTCTAACAACTTTGTGGCTTAGGAAAGGGATGAGCTTGTACGGAAAGGACTTTTGACCCCTTTTCATAAGCTAAAGGGCTTTGAACGTAGTATACAACAACCAGGAACGTCAGGCGGACAGGAGAATTTAAATGACACGAATGATCTTGCCTCTGCGAGCGTTGCCAGAGTGGCACGCTCTTTGTCAGAGGCTGCAAAAGCCCGCCCAACTACAAAGCTTCTTGGCCCTATGGATCTTCCAAAACTTGATGCACCGACACATTCATTCAATAGACTAAAAAGACCGTTTAAGGTCTCTAGTACGAAAGAGTATGATGGGGAGAAGAGTAATGGTTCAGAGAGAAAAAGAAGACCTTTGGCTGGAAAGAAATGGAGGAAGCGTGTTGCTAAGGAGGATACTTTGGGAGTTGAACCTGGTATGTAAGGCTCTCTTTACTCCCACCTTTTTGCCAGATTGCATCGATATATCATTGAATTTGGTCTCATATATTGGTTGGTAAGGCAGTTGAGTTGCCCTGGTATTGTACTTGAACCATTTTTATTTTTGGCCAAATGACTTGTTTACAGAGATTTATGTTGCGGTCATATTATGTCTCTGGCTTATTTCAGTAAGAGTTCTGTCGGTTATGGAAATTACACTGATTAGAGCTCTAGGCTGTAGACATACCATTGATTTATACTTCATAGACAACTCACACACATTTTCTTGTATACCTACATATGCTTGGAGTCTGAGAGCACATGCATGATTGCCTGATTGGAAATGCCATCTTTTCACTATGGAGCTTATTTCTTTTGTGTCATAACCTGACTTGTACTTTACTAGAACTCTCTTTTTCCAACAAAACTAAAGTAGATAATCGTGGCAAGCCCTTTTTCTGGCAAAAAAGTGAAAAGGCATGGTGGTCGTACTTCCACTTTGGTGCATACTTGTTTGTTATTTATATTAATTATGTTCTGAATGCAACTATGCTATTCATCTTCTGCTCCAGGATGCTCAAGGATTTCTTATAGTGTACAATTGTACATCTTACCCAGTTATATCATGCTCTGTCTGTAATTTTGTTCATCAAGAGCAATGATCGTGAGATTTTTGGCACCTTGACTCTGCTACATGTGTTCCTCAAAAACCACTGAATATCTATGTTGTTATATTTCTTAAACGGCAGATAACACACGAGATGAGCTCAGGTCGGAAACACAAGATGTCATGGATGAAGAAGGCAGGGAACCTGGTTCGGTGACACTTGAAGGTGGGCTGAATATTCCTGAAACCATGTTTAACAACCTCTTTGACTACCAAAAGGTTGGTGTCCAGTGGCTATGGGAACTTCATTGCCAAAGAGCTGGAGGGATTATTGGTGATGAAATGGGTCTTGGGAAGACTATTCAGGTGCTATCATTTCTTGGGTCGTTGCATTTTAGTAATATGTACACTCCAAGCATAATAGTCTGCCCTGTTACGCTGTTAAGGCAATGGAAGAGGGAGGCCCAAAAATGGTATCCTCGCTTTCACGTGGAGATTCTTCACGATTCTGCGGTTGAGAGTACTCGGAAGAAAAAGCAATCAGAATCTGATGAAAGTGATTACGAAAGTGAGGAGTTGTTGGATGGTGATAATGAAAGAGGTACCTTTTCTAGAAATACGAAGAAGTGGGATGCCTTGATAAACAGGGTTTTAAAATCAGACTCTGGGCTGCTAATTACAACGTATGAGCAACTTCGTATACTTGGCGAGAAACTATTGGATATTGAATGGGGTTATGCAGTGCTTGATGAAGGTCATCGTATCAGGAACCCTAATGCAGAAGTCACTATTGTGTGCAAGCAGCTTCAGACAATTCACCGTATCATTATGACTGGAGCCCCGATTCAGAACAAATTGTCAGAACTTTGGTCATTGTTTGACTTCGTGTTCCCTGGAAAATTAGGCGTTCTGCCTGTATTTGAAGCAGAATTCGCAGTACCAATACAGGTTGGAGGCTATGCTAATGCTTCTCCCTTACAAGTATCCACGGCTTATAGGTATAATATGTTACTGATTTTAATAGAGATATATATATTTGTATTAGTTGAGCTTTATATCGAAAGGGATTGAGCTTTTATAAATTTTGGAGCAGCTAGACTCTGGGTAGTTAGAAGTCCACTTATAAATTTATAAGTACACCTGAGACCTGACAAACAAGTCACTGAGGTTGTATAACAGCTTGGTGATATATTTGCATTCATATTGTGTTGGGGTCATCCCGAGTTTGGGTATTGCGGGTGTGTTATTATGAGTCATTTCAGGGTGCAGGCCAATAAAATTTGAATCGAATTGGATCCGATTGGGTCAATTTAGATATGGGGACATATCTTGTTTGGATAGGGGGCAATTCGGTCGAGTAAGTTCTGCCAAATCTAGTTATGAACGATGTGTATCAAATGTATTTTGAAGTTCTTTTCTTCTCATTGCACAGGTGTGCAGTTGTTCTGCGTGATATGATAATGCCTTACCTACTGCGACGTATGAAGGCTGATGTAAATGCACAGCTTCCAAAGAAGACGGAGCATGTTCTTTTCTGCAGTCTAACTCCTGAACAGCGATCAACTTATAGGGCTTTTCTGGCTAGTTCCGAGGTTGAGCAGATTTTTGATGGCAGCAGAAACTCACTTTATGGTATTGATGTGATGCGCAAGATATGCAACCATCCAGATCTCCTGGAGAGAGAGCACTCTTCAAGTAATCCAGATTATGGTAACCCGGAAAGGAGTGGTAAAATGAAAGTTGTGTCTCAAGTGCTGAAGACGTGGAAAGAGCAGGGTCATCGAGTACTGCTTTTTGCACAAACTCAGCAGATGCTTGATATTCTGGAAAGTTTTCTTATCGCTAACGAGTATAGCTACAGGAGAATGGATGGTCACACTGCTGTTAAACATAGAATGGCACTGATAGATGAATTTAATAATTCGGATGATGTGTTTGTCTTCATACTAACTACCAAGGTTGGTGGTCTGGGGACAAATCTAACAGGTGCAAATAGAGTTATCATTTTTGACCCGGATTGGAATCCCTCAACAGACATGCAGGTCAGTTTTGCGGACATAGCTTATCTCTGTGTCATAGTTTATGTATTCTGGTTAAGTCCATCCCCACCACTAGTTTATGTTTCCTTTTTACTCATGTTATTTGTGGTGGAGAATGACTGCGGGTCTCTTTTACCCTCTTGCATGTGTTCACTTAAAAACCCAATTGAATAGCAAATGTAAATTATCTACGTGGAGAGTGATAGAGGGAGTACTATATTTTCTCCCTCTGATGAAGTACTTTGAGTTTGAGGTGTTTCTGTTAAGGGTTTTGAATATCTTTCCATCTAAGAAGGGATTAGGCGCTTATTTTGATGGCCCTAACGCTTTGGGCTATGTATATTCCACGCTCAATGTTTGCGGGGATGAGCATGAACTTTTGGGACTAAGGCTTTTTTGTGAGTGTTGGTGACTGATATCTTTTTATATAATGCTTGTGACAGGCCAGGGAACGTGCTTGGCGTATTGGTCAACAACGTGATGTAACGGTATACAGATTAATTACTCGTGGAACGATAGAGGAAAAAGTGTATCATAGACAGATCTACAAACATTTTTTAACCAATAAGATATTGAAGAACCCACAGCAGCGAAGATTCTTTAAAGCCAGAGACTTGAAGGATTTATTCATTCTCACCGATGAGGAACATGCTGGATCAACTGAAACTTCAAATATTTTTGGTCAATTATCTGAGCAAGTAAATGTTGTTGGCACTGAGAAAGATGACCAGCAAAACCAGGATTGCTCCACCTCATCTGCACCACTTGCAAATGGCACCATTGGGGATGAAAGTAATGGTTTGCAGCAGGGTTGTTCTGACGGTGAAGAAAGAGGTAATGATGAAAATGGCAAAGAGAAGGATGATGAAACAAATTTCTTAAAGAATCTCTTTGATGCGCATGGAATACATGTAAGATTTTCGAAACATTTTCTGTATTTTTTCTTCAGGTCTTATTTGTTGGCATATCAAATCACCTTATGTATTGATGCTTCATAATATCATATACACATCTTCACATTGTGTTTGCATCACAATACCATTGTCTCCCTTCACAAATTCTCATACAAGACAGCCTGGTAAGATTATCATGAGACTGACCCTTATTTCCTAATAAATGGTGCGGTGATGCACTTTTAATGGGTTTACGTGGGTTGGTCTCATATGATACGGACTGTTGATCTCCCATGTGATGGTTTCCCATTACATGAGCTGGTCTTTTAATAAGTTTACCATGAGGCTGTCTCATACTTGAATTGTGGTATATAAAAAGGAGACGACGTTTAGAAGTCAGGAGACTAATTGGTTTTCCCTGACTTTTGCCACCCCAGAGTGCCGTAAACCATGATGCTATAATGGACGCACATGACGAGGACAAAATAAGGCTAGACGAGCAAGCTTCTCAGGTCGCTCAAAGGGCTGCTGAAGCCCTTCGCCAGTCACGAATGCTTAGAAGCAAAGAGAGCATTTCCATCCCAACCTGGACCGGGAAGTCTGGGGCTGCTGGTGCTCCATCATCTGCCCGTCAGAAATTTGGTTCAACTGTGAACTCACAATTGGTCAACAAATCCAGATCAGAACCAGACACGCCAAAACACGGGTCAAATAGTCTGGCAGCAGGAGCTGCTTCTGGCAAGGCTTTATCATCAGCTGAATTACTGGCCCGAATTCGTGGGAATCAAGCTACAGCAGTTGGTGATGGGCTCGAACATCAGTTTGTTCTATCATCTGCCCCAAATAATACAGTAAGGCCCAATGGGTCCATTCCTGGGACTTCTAGGGCGTCTCAGAATCTCGGTGGAGTGCAACCGGAAGTTTTGATCCGTCAGATTTGCACATTCATCCAACAGAGAAACGGAAGCTCAAGTTCGGCCACCATAGTTGAGCATTTCAAAAATAGAATCCCGTCAAAAGATTTACCTTTATTTAAAAGCCTCTTGAAAGAAATCGCTTTGTTAGAGAAACGCCCTCACGGTTCATTTTGGGTTCTAAAACCTGAATATCAGTAGTTTTGTTCGAACTGTAACCCTTGGTTTTCAGAAGCTGCTGATATTCATTTTTCTTGACATCTATAATCTTTGATTCAGATCGATTCTATCTCGAGTTCTTCATTCAATCTGTACAATCAAGTAATTATTCAGGAACAGTTGCAATTTTGTATCCAAGTAGGAGATACTGATTCTTGTAGATAACGGAATCTGTTATTCATCGTTTAGTTATAAGGTTAACGGATTGATTTTATTTTGAACACCGTTTCATACTAGTCCTTGTGCCGATTCATAGTGCTGTAAAATTGTACTCCGGAGTCCGGAGTAAGGTTTAATGTTGAAGGATAGATGGAGTAGAATCCTGCACACTCCATGGTAGACTGGTTGGTAATGAAATTGACAGTATTTAGTTCACATGTCAGTTATCACCAACATCCACCAAGACAACTACGCTTGCCTTATACTTCTCACTTTTTTGTTAATATGGCACATGACTTGAGTTGAGGGATGCACATGCATCTGATTAATATCCACCTACCGAATTAGCAACTGTGGAGTTAAGGGGGTTAGCAAGGATGCTTGTTCTCGCTGAAGTGTGAAAGTTTCGAAGTTTTATTTAAAACTTTCGATCATTCTTCTACTTTCCTTTATACTAGATCTGACAAGCAAATCAGATTGTGTTAAACCACTTATTAATTGGTCATTAAGTGTTAACCCAAATTCGTAAATCTCGTGTTGGATTTGTGTCGGGTTTGAGGCCGTGTTACTATTTGCCGGCTCTACCCTACACATTTATCTGTTCTCCCACGTTAAGTTCAAATACCGGCTTTGCCATTAGATGGAGCATTTGTGACAGTATTTTTTCGTCACCAGCTCGTGACCTCTTCACAAGGAGCAAGTGGGAAGACAAGTGGGATGAGGGTTGTGAGACGTCACAAGTTTGTGACCATAGTACCAAAAAAAAAAAAAAAACAAGTTTGTGACCGTCACAAGTAAGACGGATTATAGTTAACTTGACATTTTAGAATGACTAGTAAAAAAAACCCGACATGATTAACTTGAAAACGAGTTCGTTATAACTCTTCCTCTAAATTAAGCAAAAGCTTAAAACGACGTAATTAATTCGACCTGAAATGACCCGACTTAACTCGAACAACACAAATTCTTACTTGTGACGGACGCTATCCGTCACAAGGTAGAGACGGATAATGCCCCTCACAATATGCAAGTAGTAATATCCATTGGGTGCTCCATTTTCTCCACTTGCCCTCTCATTTGTCTTATTTTAAGAGGGACACTATCCGTCACAAGC
>JAOWBH010000017.1:150788-174722 GCA_028566215.1 Silene coronaria
ATATTGTAATATATTCAATTTTTTTTTTTTTTTTTTTTTTTTTTGGGAAACTGTCCACCGCTATTTTGAATCTGTAGACCCTGTCAACCACAGGCTTTTTATCTGGGTTGTAGCTCTTGTGACTATTATTTCACTACTGACTTTTCCATTTTGAAGGCATAATTTGTTGTCAGAGAAACTATGGCTCCTCAATTCTTAGACACGCTGTCAAGCTGGCATGAACCTTAGTTTCTGGGCATTTACCTGGATGACATCCTGAACCTATATTAATTCTCAAGAATCACAGGCTTAGAGTTTGTGTCTGGATCACTAATGCTTCCTCCAATTTGATATTTTCTTTCCTTATCCCTTATGAGGAAGTTTTATTTGATCTTCCCATTTCCGCAAGTATTTTTTTTATACAAACTGACAAACTTATGATCACGTGCTCTCTTCTAATAGTAATTCCACTTGCGCATACATTGCTATTGTATATGTTTTTCGTTCTTTTGTGCCAATTTTCATATGAAGAATGTATACAAGTAGCGGATGTATGATTCTTTTTAATTTCCTATACTATTATGGGATTCTTTCTAAACTTGAGTATATGATATGACACTCTTATGTAAGTATAAGAGTATAACACAAGTTGGGACTTTGGTTTTTAAGATGCACCACGTGAATTTTTAACTTCCCGAGGAGCTGGGTTCCTTGACTTCTCTTACACAGCCTAGGAGTTAAAATCATCGGGTGATGGTACTCATGAGTCATGATCTATTGTTGGAACCCATCAGTATCTCAAAGCTGCCCTGCGTCATTTTACACATGAAAAAAAAAAAAAAAAAAACTTGTCTCATTATGGCCAAGTTTTAGAACGAATTCATCCTCCGTACTCAGTAGTATAATTACAGAGAAGACAGAATTCAGAGACATGTTTCTCATTCATGGATCTGAAATTTGTATTCATGCTTCGGCTGTCTGGTTGACTAATAAGTTATGTGGTTTAATAACTTATCGACTTGTAAATACTTTGCAGTTGCCTGATAGCGAGAAACTTACTATCTGGTTTGAAAACTTGCACGGAGGTATTTAATTACATGTGGCATAATGAAGCTGCAACAACCCAGACAAAGGATACCGTGCATTGTCTTGAAGACCATGACAGAGCTGATGCTGATGATACGGTCCGTATCATTCTCTTTCTGTTAGCTTTTCGTCTCAAAAAGAAAAATTTTATTTTTCATTTCTGTACGGCTGTACTTTATCTTTATTCTCTAAAACTAGCACATATTCATATTTCAGCCTCTTTTATCTTTTTTTCTTCGTGTCCTGGAACACTTTTATTTATAATAGATATCAAATGTGTTCTAGTCGGGGGAAAGGAGGAGGCGATTGCACTGCCAATGGTTAAGTGTGCTATGCTTGTGTAGTATATAATTGTAGGACAAACCTTTCAATAATAGACTAATGGAATAAGCTATTATAGGAGCGTAATATACTGTCAAGATCTAGATCTAGAATGTTCCGTAAAAGGGGCAGAACACGGAGGCTGAAATATTCTTCAAAGTCCAGTGGTCTTCCTTCAAGCTGGAAGAGACTTGGCGATGACAGTCAGTTACGCAAGCACTATACACCATGTACCTGTCAGTCCATGTGTGGAAAGGACTGTCCTTGTCTTAAAATTGGAACCTGCTGTGAGAAGTACTGTGGGTAAGTCCTTACTCTCCAAAGTGAATTTAGTAACCCAGTTAAACATTCTCAAAATGATTTGTACTTTGTTATCTCTTGGAGCTAGTGAATGGAAATAATTCAATAACATGTGGTGGTTTAATCACAGGTGTTCAAAGGGCTGTAAAAATAGATTTCGAGGATGCCACTGTGCAAAGAGTCAGTGTAGAAGCCGGCAATGCCCCTGTTTTGCTGCTAATCGCGAATGTGATCCAGATGTCTGTCGTAATTGCTGGGTTAGGTAATAATCATTCTGTCTTTCATTCAACCGATGGTTTTGGATTTGACCTAGTTTAACTTCTGATGATGATGATCAGAATAGCTAGTTATAATAATAAATAGCATCACAGTTGAACCAATAATGTGCTATGGTGGATGCGGTGACAAAAGCTGAGGAAAACTTTCAGTTTGTCCAGAAAAGAGTGTTCAAATTGAAAGGGCAATCTTCGTCCCAAAATCTAACAAAGACAAATTTTTTGAGCCGTTGCTATTATTTATAAAATCTCCACGTTAACGCTGATCCAACCTAGACAGCTAGACTTAGCTCTCATGTCAATGGCTTGATGAGCACCTAAGAAATGGGGAATCAAAAATGGGTTTATGCATTTTTGGTGTGCTATATATTATACTCCGTAGTAGTTATGCTCCTTTTCTCATATCACCTAGCTATCCTCTTATTGTATCAAATTTGTTGTTGTTAGAATGTCGTTTCTCCCAATTTTGTTGCAGTTGTGGCGGCGGTTCATTAGGCGAACCTGTGAAGAAGGGAGACGGGCAGTGTGGAAACATGAAGCTCCTACTGAGGCAGCAAAAGAGGGTAATTTGACATTCTGATACAATGTTTATTTGGGCCGTTCAAACAAATTCTCTAGATTTTTCTATATTTGGTTTATTGACAGTTAAAAGACAGAAATACCGTCTCAAATTTTTTGGATTCCACCGCCCCCACTTATAGTTATTGAACCCTCATGGCCTCATTCCACCAATATTCCACTTCACATATATTTTCCTTCCTACTCGACCGTTTCTTAAAACTTGTATTTTTGATTGTACTAAATCCAAATGAATGTCACGAATATTAATAATGATAGATATGAAGTAGTGTATTCTTGTGCGCTCACAATGGTGCTGTCTATTATTTGGTCAGGTTCTTTTGGGCAGATCGGATGTTACTGGATGGGGAGCTTTTATCAAGGTTTGAAACATAATATATGATGCATTAATTTGTTTTTACCATCAAAGCTTGACAAATAAGATGTGCTTTTGACTCTAGAATACCGTGAATAAAA
Source organism: Silene coronaria (assembly GCA_028566215.1). Taxonomy (NCBI): domain Eukaryota; kingdom Viridiplantae; phylum Streptophyta; class Magnoliopsida; order Caryophyllales; family Caryophyllaceae; genus Silene; species Silene coronaria. Next base: position 153,785 of record JAOWBH010000017.1, read on the forward strand.
ACGAGTACCTCGGAGAATATACGGGTGAACTAATATCACACCGAGAAGCTGATAAGCGCGGGAAAATTTACGACCGAACAGATTCATCTTTCCTTTTTGATTTAAATGATCAGGTAAGTGGGATTTTCTGTTTTGCTGTGAAATATTTTCATAACTTGCCATGGTTTTAGTGCAAATCATATATAATTTTAAATAACGCAATTAATTTCATCTCAGCATGTACTTGATGCCTGTCGTCGAGGAGACAAGTTGAAGTTTGCAAATCACTCCTCTAAACCAAACTGCTACTGCAAGGTATTTTTAGCAACTTCCTGTAAGTTTCTATTGATCAAATTTTGCCTGTTAAACAACGTGCTATTGTATATCCAGGTGATGCTCGTGGGTGGAGATCATCGGGTTGGCATATTTGCCAAGGAGCGTATTGAAGCTCAGGAGGAGTTATTTTATGACTACTGTTATGGACCTGCTCAAGCACCTCCGTGGGCACTGAGGCCCGGAACATCTAAGAAAGATGATTCAGCGGCTACTCAAAATCGTCCAAGAAAACATCAATCTCGTTGAGCTCAACATTTTAATAACAAGACTTCTCATATACTGTTTTGGCATTTCTATGACTTTCACAGTTTATACACACAGTGATTTGCTTATAATTTCCTTTAATCCTTTTTGTATGGTAAAAGGGAAAACATGGATTATTGGTGTTGCGGGCTTTTTTATTTAGACTTGGATAACATTGATGAAGGCTTGAAATTAAGCTTTCAAAATCTGCTGTGTAATAATTTATTAACACTGATAAAATGAGCAATTCAAACATATTTGAACTTCACATCTGCCTATTACAGTTAATTACAGGGAAAGTTGGCTTGCTTATTGAAGCAACATTAAGTGGATTATACACATCAGATTGTGTCGTTTTTAAGCATTAAGAAAAATTTTGAATTTTGTTTTAAAAATTATGAGTTTTCTTATAAAGTTTTTGACATCATTCATTTGAACATTAAGTTAAAAAAATTAAAACATAACTTAAAAACATTACATATAAGTTTAGAAAATTTGAGTTTTGACAAAAAAAAAAAACTAACATACTCTGTATAACTTGTAAACTTTACAAAACTCAAAAAAGATCACAAAAACTCAATTATATATGGAGTCAAATGTAATACATCTGATGTATAATCATTTTTCTCTTGAAGCAATGATCAATGAATGAATAAGCAGAATATAGCAAAGTCAGCGATGATACAATTCCTTTTTATAGAGTATAATCGTTGTGGGAGTATTTTAATCAAAGATAAATAAATAATTAAGAAAAACGGAGTAGTACAAGTACAACAGCTTATTCCGAGCATCCAGGACCCCTGACGCTTTCTTGTAGGCTGTGGGGGATCAAGATGTGGATTCACTTCATTATCGTGAGTAAATTATTGGGTAACAACGTCGGACCGTATACAACGGCGGGCTAATGAATATTTAACCAATTAGAACTTTCTTACAAGTGTAACCTACAAAGTTAAACCTAACAAAGTCAACTCAACCTTTGTTGACCCGACCTAGACTTGAATTTGGTCCGAAAGGCACAACCCTAAAGTTCACCCGAAGCCGGAGAATAACTCAACCAAAAAAATATAAGCCGACCCAAAATAACCGAAACAATTAATTTGAAACAAAGTCCTTTATAATTACGACAAAACGGGCCCAAAACAATTCGATTGGAACGACCCGAAATGACTTGAGGCATGAACCCGAAAATAACCCGACACAAAACAAACCACCGAACCCGACGCAAATAACCCATTTAATTAAAACACTATTGCAGAGGGCAGAACAACACGAAGCAGCAAAGTGAGGTTTTGAACCTGTCTCCATGAATATATTTCTCATAAAACCTGAGTATTTGTCTAGTAAATGACCATCAAATAAGACCCTGTTCCTTTGAATTGCCATTCTTTGAGGTGCATGATTCTAAACTCGAAGAAAATGAATATTAATTAGTACACAATCAAGTTGAAGTTATAATGGTAAGTTGAAATCTGCTTAATTATATTACCTTCAGTTTTATACTCTTTTTTTTTTTTTTTTGATTTTCATGTTTAAAAAGTATTCAAACGTCATGTTTGTCTTTGCAATTAATGTTTCCGTCTCATAGTTTACCTTTTATATTCATTGTGAGCGATATTTTAATCAAATGTAAACAAATGATTGGGACGGAAGAGTAATTTTCTACTTTCCGGTGTCCAAAGTTGATATCTTTGATTTTGGAACTTTTTGTTGGCTGGGTTTTAGTAGGGTTTATGTGATTTTAGGGTAATTTATGCTCAAATTTTGACATTTTATATTTATACTCGCCTTTGAAGTAAATGGTGTAGAAAGTTACTACCTTTGAAGTTTGAACAAATTTTGGTTTGTTTTGCAGAGATGTCAGGAGATTAATTTGATGGCTGAATGAGTAATTATCAAGTTTATATGAGTTTGGCATGATCAAAGCGGTGCGGCAAAGTGTGCCGCCTCCGGTCCGATGGTTGAGGAACCCGAACCCTGAGTTTGATTCACACGTATACACCCGTGCCATTCAGGCTTGCCTTTCCCACAGGAGCCCCGTGTATGGGCAGCTCCTTCACTCTGAAATCATCAAGCGAGGTGACTGCCTTGATCTCTTTGGCCGCAACATCCTCCTTCACTTCTATGTTAACTTCAACTTACTGTCTGACGCCATTACTCTCTTTTGTGAACTGTCTAACCCTAATACCGTTTCTTTTGTCACTCTCATTCATGGATATTCTCGTGCTTCTCGCTACCCCGAGGCTCTTGAATGCTTCTCCACTCTTCACTCCCAAGGCCATCCCCTTACCCCATTTGTTTTCACCTCCTTTTTCAAGCTCCTCATTACCATGGACCTTTCACATTTGGGTACCATTCTTCATGCCTCTCTTTTCAAGCACGGGCATGCTTCCCATCCCTTTGTCGCCACCTCCCTTGTCGATTCCTACTCTTCCTCTGGCCTTGTCTCTTCTGCTAGGTCTGTTTTTGACTCCATTTTCCTTCCTGACTTGGTTTCCTGGACTGGCATGCTCACTTGTTACTCTGAGAATGCCTGCTACCTTGATGCCCTCTCCTTTTTTTCCCAAATGTTGAGGGCCGGATTCAGGCCCAACCATTTCACTTTCACCAGTGTCCTCAAGGCTTGTGTTGGATTGGGAGATTTAGGCGCAGCCACCGCTACTCATGCCTTTGTTCTGAAGTCTTGTTATGACACCAACTGTTATGTTGCCATGGCCCTCCTTGATCTTTACACTAGCTCTGGCCGCCTTAAGGATGCTCAGCAAATATTTGAAAGCATGCCAAAAGAGGTCATCTCCTGGAGTTTCATGATTGCTCGCTGTGCCCAGTCTGATCACAGTCACATGGCTGTCACGCTTTTTCAACAGATGATGCAATCAGTTATGCCTAATGAGTTTGCTTTAGCTAGTGCATTGCAGGCATGTGCAACTTTGTCTCGTTTGGACATGGGGATGCTTATCCATGCCCTTGTACTGAAAATTGGCCTTATTTCTAATATCTTTGTCTCCAATGCCCTCATTGATGTGTATGCCAAGTGTGCAAGGATGCAGGACTCAGAGCTCCTGTTTGAGGATTCGGCAAACAAGACTGATGTCACTTGGAACACCATGATTGTCGGGTATGCCCAATTAGGAGAAGGGGAAAAGGCATTAATGGTATTGAAGGATATGCTGAAGACCAAGCTCTTACCTACTGAAGTTGCTTATTCAAGTGCGCTCCGTGCCTGCGCTGTTTTAGCAGCAGCGGATCCTGGGACACAGATACACGCCTTCGCTATCAAAACCAAATCTAACAAAGACAGCGTGGTGGGTAACTCCTTAGTGGATATGTATGGCAAGTGTGGGACCATCAAGCCTGCTCGTTTGGTGTTCGATATGATGGAAGACCCGGATCAGGTTTCATGGAATTCTATTATCTCAGCATATGCTATGCACGGCCTAGCAAAAGAGGCCTTATGTATGTTCCAACGGATGCAGGAAACCCAATGTAAACCAAACAAGTTAACTTTTGTTGCCGTTCTGTCAGCTTGCAGCAATATTGGGTTATTAGATGAAGGGCAAGCTTATTTCGACGCAATGATCAGGGACTATGGTATTGAACCATCTGTTGAGCATTATACATGCATGGTAGGACTCTTGGGACGGTCAGGCAATCTTGATAAGGCTCTGAAGTTGATTATGGAGATGCCATTAGAGCCTACCATCATGGTTTGGCGTGCTATGCTTGGAGCGTGTGCCATACACAACAATGTTGATCTAGGGAGAGTTGCAGCCGAGAACATTCTTAAAATTGAACCACAGGATGAGGCAGCGTATGTGTTACTGTCAAACATTCTTGCGTCTAAAAAGAAATGGGGTGATGTAGCTCATGTCCGAAAAAGCATGAAGAATAAAGGATTGAAAAAAGAACCAGGTGTGAGTTGGGTTGAAATACAAGGCAGTGCTCATTACTTCACTGTTGGTGATACCTCACATCCTGATATTAGGCTAATAAGGGGAATGCTTGAATGGTTGAGGAAGAAAATTAAGAGAGAAGGATATATTGCTGATTGCAATGCCGTTCTGTTTGAATTAGAAGATGATGAGAAGGAGCTGCATCTGTGGTCTCATAGTGAGCGATTAGCTTTGGCCTTTGCACTAGTTAGGACACCGGTTGGTGCCCCAATCCGTATACTTAAAAATCTTAGAATATGCACTGACTGTCATGCTGCTGTTAAGCTTATCTCGAAGGTTGTTCAGCGAGAAATCATTGTTCGGGATATAAATCGGTTTCACCACCTTCAGGATGGTATCTGTTCTTGTGGTGATTTTTGGTGAATTCTTGTCTGGTACTTGAATCCACTCGTCCTCATCTACTTTATTATGAAAGTCTGCAATATTAAATTTGTTCTGGCACTTGGGATTGTCCAGAAGTAACATTGTCCACAGTGAGAAATGCTCTTCTGGAGAAGAGTCTTAGTGCTGCTTTGGATTTGCTTGATTATCTCCTTTGTCGATGACATTTGGTACCCAACTATATATCAAAGCCAAAACATCTGGATCCTCTCTTTTGCTTTTTTTTTTTTGGATCCGCTGTATGGATGTTCTCACACTCGTCTATCCTGTAAGTTCTCTTTAGTTTTTTCACTCATTCCTTACATGTGTGATTGACTTATTGTAGTTACGGCAGCAGCCAGCCTTTATTCATTTAGATTTTTTACAGTTGACAATGAAACTTCTGACAATTGGCGAAGTGAGAAGCTTTAGGTGGGACAGAATCCGTTGACAGGAGACCTTGCAGTGACAAGTGTTACCTTGTGGTATTCCTTGGGACTTATTGTAGCACTTGTGATTTCAAGTTTGATTCTGACTTGATTTTCAAAGTTTAACACCTCTGCATCACTCCTCTAAACCGAACCGTTACTGCAAGGTATTTTCAACACCTTCCTGTGAATTCAAACCAATGAAATTCTGCTTATCGAACAACGTGGTTTTATATATCCAGTAATGCTCGGGATGGAGATCATCTGGTTGGCATATTTGCCAAGGAACGTATTGTGGCCCAAGATGTCATCTTATGACTACCATTATGGACCTGATCAAGCACCTGCATGAACCCAGAGGCCTGAAGCATCTAAGAAAGACAATCCCCTGCTTCTTAAAGTCACCCGAGAAAACAATTAAACAATCCTGTTGAGCTCGACATTTAAAAGAGACTTCTCTCATTTAGGACTTGGGAATTTTTATGAGCTCACAGATTATACACACATCATAGTTTATATTGATTGTCAATGAGATTTGCTTATAGTTTCCTTTGTATGTTAAATTTAACTCCTGGATTATCAGCTTTGTAGGTTTTCTCTTAGCCTTGGATAGCACAGTTAGGGCTCAAATTAAGATTTCAGAATCAGCTGTGTAGAAAGTATTTTTGAGACGTACTTTGTAATTATTTAATCACACTAATAAAGTGAGAAATTCAAATGTTTTTGAACTTTGATTTCTGAGTATTACAGATGATTACAGGTGAAGTTCACTTGCCTCATATGGAAGCAATGATGAATGAATAAATGAATAAGCAGAATTCGTCTATAATTTCTTAACTTTGTACAACTTAATTTCATTCTCTTTTTGAGGCAGAAATCATGGAATTAGCTAGCATACAAGTTATTCCGCTGTTTCAACAGTAGGTGATAATACAGCAGCTCATTCCAAGCATCTGGAACCCCAGGAAGACACCAATGACTGCAATCTTCAACCAAACGGCCCGTCCCAACAATGTTTCTCCCATACTTTGATGGGTGACCGTCTATTCGAAATGACGACATACCACTTACATTTAAGAAAGTTACTGGAATCCTCATCTTGCTAATAACCTCCTCTGCAATAATATCTTTCGCAGGGTTTTGGACATATGCTTCACTAAGGGGCTTTCGAGCTTCTCGACAATGTCCACCAGTGTTCCATTGCCCCTCTCTGTTAAGTGAAATCAAACAGTTGTTAGAAAGATGATGAGTGCATTGATAACTCGGTAAGCATGTTTCCAGGGGAAATACCTGAAATGAGCGGGTGCTGTACTTCGAAAAAAGATGTGGGTTTTTTGTGAATGGACATTTTTGTCCACCCATGCAGCCCATGTCGCTAATGCTTTCCTGTATGCTGTTACAGGATCAAGATGGGGATAAACTTCATTCCCTTCCTGGTAATAGTTTTTCCTGATGCAATTGCAGTACATTGTCAATGTCAATGGATATACTCATATGAGATAGCTTATGGTGATACAATCAACGAGACTGGCTCATATGGCCATGCAACAACATCACATCCTTAGTCCCAAAATGACTTGGAGTACAAAATGATTCCCCTGGTGACCCATATGGCCATATCCGTGATAAACTGGCAGTTGTTTCATTAAGAGGAATGATGGGTTCGAAGTAGGATTTATAGTTAAATGAGTTGGTCTCGCATTATATTTATTTAAGACTGCATTTCAAGAGCCTTTGTCGGGAATACACGTTAAAACACACAAACAAAACAATTTTGACGCTCCTAACAACTGGGAATAAAAATTCACAACTGATTTAGTTAACAAAGGACTGAAACTCATGTTAGCATCCATTATTTACATCTCAACACCAATATCAAATGTGTGTACATCAATGTTACATTCCTAACATTCCAAAGACACGAGGATCATGTTGGCTTATTGATACAAACAAGATGACAGCATATGGAACTGATGATGTGAATGATCAATAGAACATTTTACATGCACGTCTCTATGCACCAAGATACCATGATGTAGGGGTTTCTCGATCTCTTCATCCTACCTTATGAGACTTGCACCAGTAAGCCCTATAGCAAACGACTTCGCAATTTATTTAGCCAAGTAGGATTATTTTAAGGATGGATAGGTGATAACACTGGTATGAAATGGTGTTCCTGATGGACTCCAGACTGCACATGCGACCCCCACCCTCCCTCTCCCTCGCTCTTCTAGTTGAAGTATCAGACTCTACCTTGCAATTCGTGGGAGCCCTTCAGACACTCAGGTAATATTGTTGTTGTTGAACAAGTACTTATTGGTTTCGCACCCGCCTGGCTCGTTAATCGTAATAAATACTTATTTGAAAAAAGATATGGCTTATAGAGACCTTAAGAAAAAGACTCCCTGATTAATGATGGTAATCATCTACTTACAGAATGCAGTGTAAAATAGAAAAGCAATTCCAAAAAGAAAAACACAAAAACATGTTAGCAAGTAGCAACCATGGAACTTACCCTGACTTAGTTTTGTAATGACTCCACCAATTTCCGGTGTTGAAGACGAGAATATCAGCTCCTCTCCATTTTGCTGATTCCCTATCAACGCTATCAATGCGCAATGTTGCCTTTCGCTTCTTCCCTACCTTTGCCTTGGTTTCCCGTACTAAGAAATGAGACACATGGAATTCAACTGTGCACTGATAATCCTGTATTATAGTAGCAAGTTACAATCACGAGAACAAACCAATTTTGTGCAGCGACTAAAATTTATGAATCGATGATCAAATATTATTGGGAATACGATAATGAAGATTAAGTTGATGTTAGTTATGAACTTATGATCCTTACCTTAAACCTAAAACTATAAGTCCCTCTCTGCTTTGTAATTCTTCGACCTCGTGTCTCATAGACTTTCCTTGGATCTTTAACCGCTCCCATTAGTAAACAGAGCAATGATTCCCATTGATTTCGATTAATAGAATCCCCAGCAAAAACAAGTCGCTTCCCTCTAATTAATTCCAGCATATTTGTTGCATTAAACCTAACATTACAACTTCGCAATCACCATTATTGTTTTCCAACAAAACCCCACAACACTTAAAAGACATAATAATTGCCAGATAGCATCAACAAAAAAATAAGATAAATAATCTAGAATCAATAGTGTAAGTCTGACTATTTCATTCGTTTGTTTACTTTTATATTCTTTGTAAGTGGTATTTTAATCAAAAGGTAAACAAATGATAGGAACGAAAGGGGTATTCCATACCTCGGAAAATCACAATCTTGTGGTTGCCATCTCCACTTCATGTAATCTTTATCCAATCTCCCATTGCCTTGACAGTTAAACCCTTCATCTATGAATGGACATGAGAAATTTGTGTACAACGGGTAGTTCTTCTCATCAAACACCCACCTCCCTATTGAAACATCACAAACTTTTCTCTTCTTCTTGCCAATCTCCTCATCAACTTCACTAACCGAAGCGAAATTTGCCACCTTTTCCCTTCCTTTACTCCCAAAACTTGTAGTAAAATTGCCATCTTGGCACCTCCCCATTGATACATCACAATCTTTTCCCCTCTCCTTACCTATCTCCTCCTCAACTTTACTAACCAAAGCGAAATTTACCGCCTTTTCACCTTTCATACTCCCAAAACTTGCACTAAAATTACCAAATGAAGCTTGATCATTAGCTTTACCAACTTCTCCTTTACCAACAAACCCAGATGCATTTTGAGGTTTTCTCAAATGGGTAACTCCCAAGTTTGCAACTTTCACTCCAAAAGCTGTTACTTTACTACTTCTACTACTACTACTGCTAGTATTAACTGAGACTGTAATACTGTTATTACCAACAAACCCAGGTAAAATTTGAGGTTTTTTAACATGGGTATTGGATAAATAAGTGTTATTCACAGTATTAGTGGGTAAATCAGTAAAAGGAGCAGTAAAAGAAGGTAAATTTATTGGAGTAAGTTTAAAACTAAGAGATGAAGTATTAAGCAGAAAATAAGCTTCTTGATGAATAAATGGTGAAGCTTGCATTGCCCAGGAGAATAAGTAAGATAAGAGTACTAAAGAGAAAGATAGAGTTAAAGAGAGGACCAGAAACCTTGTTGATTTGCATGATAAACTTTTCTGCTTCTCCATTTCTGGCAGCTAATAGCTTGAGAGCGGTTAGTCTCGCTTAAGACGGATGTATTTGTTTTAAACGAGAATATGTGGGCTGGGAGAGGGATATATGCATCTGAGAACTGTTTTTACAGTTGTTGTGTTAATGGTTGGATTTAAGGTTTGTTAAGACCAGTTTATTCGAGATATCTGAGTGTAAAGAGAGAGAGAGAGAGAGAGAGAGAGAGGACTAGGAAGGGAGTGGGGTAGAGAGGTAAAGAACGTGACTAAAGTTGTCATATGGTCCAAGATGAGAAGGTAGAAATTGTAGGGTGTAAATCATTTTAATCAACTTATTTAATTATATATATTGATTGACTAATTAATCTTGTATATAAAATTTAACAGTCGATAACTTGACTTGATCATAGAAACATGTTATGGTTTTTAGGAATGAGAGGTGGATATAAAGTCTGCTGTATTTGGTGATTGGTGATAAAGCAAGACATGAAGTTGATATAGCATTTTTGAGCATTTAAAGTAAAAAAAAACCTTTTTTGTTTATGTCATTAGTTCACTATAAATCATGTAAATGCGTCGGTTTTAACCAGAAAACGTGAACATCACATGAACAATGTGGTACAACATCCAACCTCATACGACCCAAAACAGAAAACCACAAACTCCTACATGCAATTTGGGATCTCCAATTAATTCTAGATTTTAAGATTGGCTTCTACAATGACATGTTTTCTCTTAGGGTACCCCAACCCAACCATATGACTCAGGTACACCTTGCCATCCTTGACGGTTGCAGATGTGGCTATCCGGTGCATAGGCCCCCAATACTTACCAACCACGGACGCAGACTTCCAACCATCAGAGCTTTCGAGGAGCTGAGCCGAGGGGTAACTCCCGGCAACCACAATCTTACTAGCAGACAGAAGCTCTAGCCCATCGCCCATTGCAATTGATCCCTTAACTAGTTTTACCACTTGTATAGCATGATCACCCTGGTTTAGGTCAATCTTGTACAATGTCCCGGAAAATGTGTGAATTACTAGTAAGTAACCGTCCGGGTGGTACACAATTCCGTTCAGGCCTACCAAATTCTTGTACCATTGTTTGAAGGAAAATAATGGACTTCTTATGGTAGACAACAATTGTCCTTGTGCATTCACCTTCCAAATCTTGCTGGCTTTTACATCCGTCACATAGGCATTACCTTCGTCGTCTACCGTTACGTCATCCGCAAACGATTTTTCGTCAGCTGCACAAAATGTTAGTGTTGTTAGGCTTAGCTAGGCAAGTATTTCAAGAAAACAATGTAATGAGATATCTACACCAAATGTTCTAGTACATGTTACCCTTATCAGTAAGTCTCTATTAGGACGTTAGTATCCGTCATTAAATATGCTTCCATGTGGCTATGTAGAACAAATTACGCAAGGCGTCCTCCTTTTGTTCCATATTTAGGCAGTTTTAAATTTAAGACGGATATTATCATCTTAAACAAGAATTTACGCACCTTATACGGTAAACCGGGTATAATAAGGCCCACATCTAACAGTTCAGCACCTAGGCTCAAAATTATGAGCCCATGAACATGTTGACCAAGTCAATGAAATTCAAAAGTGGGGAGTAATAATAATATTATATTCAGAAAACTCAACAGAAACCACACCACTTGCCAGTTTTAGCATTTTTGCCGCCTTTAAAAAGGGTCCATCCAGCATATCACGTGAGTAGCGTGACACAACCCAAGAAGCCAAATGCTCCAACAAAAACGACCTCTAATAATCAACATTAACTTTCTCAGAATTGTTGTAAACATTTCGTTATTTGGTTTTAATGGAGGCAGAAGGGCGAATATGATGCTAGCAGGAATTGGAGTTTGGACTCACTTGATGAGTAAAGTATCAGTTAAGATTAATTATGTTAATGTAAACATTTGGTAGTGTAAATATGTTTCAGAGATACAAAAGATAATTAGGCGAAACATAAGTTGAAAATTCTAGGATAAAAAAGTGATATTTATCATTGCAATGAAAAGGCTAGTAGGGACCCCGAATAATGAAAGTTGTTAAAAGTAATACTAATAAAATGAGAATGCAAACATACAGGGAGAAGAAAGGTGAGCGAGGAACAAGCGTTGCCAAGAGTCGAGATCGTAAGCAGCGAGACCACTGTATCTATTCCCCTTAATATCCCCGACTGCTACCAACAGACGGTTTCGAGGCCGGTCAATGGCGAACCCAACTGATGCATTCCCTGTTAAGTCACTGTCTTTGACGACCGTGATTTCGTCTAAAATACCCTGACCCTGTGGAGGGTTAAGCACTCCTAGACCACCTTCCAAGTAGGAGACGATGAATCGACGGTTGACGTCGTCCCACCGAGCGCATTCTCGAAACCAGCTGTTGCTGTGGTATTGGTACACCTGTGTCGACGGTGGGACCCTTTCTACTGCTATGAGTATGCCTACTGGGATGGCGGAGATGAGGAAGAGTGTTACCAGGAATTTGGTTGAGAATATGCAGGAATAACACCCCATCATTTTTCTGGTGGAGAGATAAATAATAAAGTCAGATAATAAGGACTGATTCTACTGCATGTATTACTCTATCACTGCTCTCATATGGTTGGGTTTTGTATTTGTAGCCGACTAACCCTCCAGTAAAACAGTTTTACAATAAAATATTGTCAAATTTATACCCTTATTATGGATAAATATTGGTGGTTATTTTAATTGGGTTACTTAAAAGTAAAATATAACATAATTTTACAATAACAGTTATATACAACAGCGTTACACAAGAATTATTAGGGGAAAATGACGAGGCTTGGAAATTCATTTCAAATTCATCCTGTGTTATGCTAAGAATGAAAGATATATTGCCCTTGTTCTTACAAATAGTATTACCCATATTATTCTTACCGAGTTTATTTTCAAGACTATTCATTATACTTCACACGTTTATTATTTTTGGGCATTTTTATGCCCAACGTTTCATAACTTCGCCCATTAAAGTCAAAATAAAATGGTTTTTAAATCAAATAGAGTATATATACGTTGTGATTATTATCTCTATAACATGGCTTTTTTCTCGGCTTTGTGATTTCCTAGTTGGCGTTTCTTTTTCATGTCATATTTCAACAATATATCATTACACTTCCATCTTTAAAATTCCGATGTTTTTATCCTAAAAAGTATGTCCTTCGATAAACTTGGCAATTTCATCATATGATATTCACAATGAAAATGGTTAGAAATGGAGTAATAATGACGTACAATATTAATGTAGTCGTAGGTCAGAAATCACTAAATTTAGAGTTTATTGTTAATTTATTAGGAGGGATAGAGGAAAATGAGTTGTGGGAGTTGGTAGATGTAATCAATAATTGGGAATGTAATTGCTAAAGTTGGCCAACAAAAGAAATTATGAAACAGAGAAAATAATTCTTTTTTCTTTTGATCATATAATAAAATTAAAAAAAAAAAAAAAAACAATATACTGAGTACAAAAACCGAGTAACATTTATCAATTGCTATTTGCTAGTTAGTGATGATGGAATTCAATTTTCATTTTCATTTTCAGTATATAGTGATTATCTACTAGTCGCAATGAAATCTCACCGAAATTCAAGTGAAAAAAATGAATTTGGTCGTCTTTTAAATGCGTTGATATAAATAGAAATGAGACCGAAAACCATAAATTAATTAGACATATAAGTTTAAAAAAATGGATGTTCCTCTTAGCAAACACACAAATAAAAGAGGCTCGTGCACCTCGTGCCCCTTGCCATCAATCAATTGCACTGCACTCGTGGCATTGTTTTCTAGTTCACCACGTAGAGTAGTACTTTACCGCAGACATACATACTACCTCCATGATTCCACACAAGTAACACAACCAAGAATCACCAACTATTATATATAATAGTAGGAGGCAAAAAACAACTCATGTAAATGTTTGTTTTTCACATAAATTGACCATCTCACATACTGAAAATTTAACTGATCCAACTTTCATGGCATGAATGTTATAGTTATTTTACTTGTATTTGAACTTCTAATTATTCAGGGACCTAAAATGTGTGGTTCTAGGTTGTCATTATCATGATGTAAAACATCACTGGTTTAGATGAAAAATTAACTACGTTGTACTCGAATTTCATTTCACCAAATAGTGAAAGTGTTCACACCCCCAAAACTATGCAATCGAGTGTGGAACTTTTCGACACCAAAATGGATTAGCCCAAAGCTCGGAACATCTATCTATCGCAAATTCTTGTTTCAGACAGCCTTCCATGTGAAACAAATAATATGGGGCTTTGTGACCATGTTTTATGGTCAAATGTAACCACAATGGTCCAAAAGTGGTCACATCTAGGATCTGGCCGTAAAATGGTCTCAAAAACCCGTTATATTATTTCAGGTGATAATGGCCCGTCTAAAGGGAGACCAACTCTTTATCTATATGTCTTGCTAGAAAAGAGCCTTACAGGATCAAAAGGATCCAAAATTCCAAATGTACCACATCCATTCAGTAGTTACAAACTGTACAACCAGTAGTTTCACAGTAGCAGACAGCATACCCAGTGGCCAAGTTTGTTTCAATGTTTGATGAGCAAAGATTATTGAAAGACCAATCTATCAGAGCACAAAATGAGTTAAACAAATGAGACAACAAAGGGGACTTGTGATACCCAAACTGACCACTATGTCACTCGACTCGGACACAAGTTTTAGACATAAGTAAGCATCTAAGTGAAGGACATCACAGTTGCTTTATGGAGTATTCATGCCTTTGCGGCCTTCAGAAAGTACTATGTCATATCATGCCATGTCCTACACACGGGTTATGAGGCAAGTCGGGTTAAAATAGCATGGCCTTCAAACCACCGACAATTTATTCACAAAAGTTTTAGAAAGCGAAACTAGATTGATTATCTTGGAAAAACCATAACTTACCAGTTACCACAATGATGATGATCTTAAAGAATACCCTTCATGGTCTACATACTCCACCTCGCTACAACCACCACCAGTTGAGAAGCTAATCTGACTATTCAAATCAGAATATCATCCACTTTCTTCTTTCTAAAGGTAACCAATATCAGAATTTCATTCAGATGTGTTTGAGACACAATGCTTCTGTAGCCACCTATCCGTTTCCCAAAGAACATGCATGATGCTTTCTCGAGATGAATAACCATGACTCTCATATGGAAGAACTACCAAGCGGCACAGCGTCCCATGACCTTTCAGCGCATTATAAAAACGGTCTGACTGCGACATTGCAGGTAGAGAGACAACAAACACATACACAAGTCAACACACTACTTTACGAGAAGCCCATAGAAATAAAATACAAGAAGTATTTGGCAACATCATTTCATGATCGGATGAAGGTTATAAAATTCCAGGGTGAGTTTCATAGTTTTAATTTGAATTCCCAATCAGTTGTAATATAGGACTGACTTACCCAAGTTTCTATGAAAAAAAATAGTGTTGGAACATCAAAATGTGAAAAAAGCAATATGTGTCTAAAAATCATTACCTGCATGGTCAGTGTACCTTCATTACTATCTTCTTCCCCATGGATGATTAAAATAGGTTTTTTAATCTTATTAGCCGCCATAAAAGGGCTCATCTCTACATAAGTGTTTGTCGCTTCCCAGAGTGTTCTATCCTCAGCCTACCACCAACAACAACAAAAAAGAAAAAAAGATTATATTGAAGGCGAATAAATCATTATTTTGTTGAGGTGCACAAAGTAATTTACAATTTAGCTACGAAAATTACTAAGGCTGCTACCTGAAATCCAAAAGGGGTAAGAGTTCTATTATAAGCTCCAGATCGAGCAATACCACAGCTGAAAAGATGGGGAGCATGAGCTAGAAGGTTTGCTGTCATGAATGCTCCATAAGAGTGGCCTCCAACTGCTATCTTGCTAGGGTGCGCCACCTTCAAATCAATTTCAGAGCATGTGTCAATAAATAAAACCTAAACCTAGTTAGAAATATAAATTTAAGAAAATTCGAAAAGATTAAAAATTCACCCCTCGTTGGATGACTTCTTTGACGGCAGCCTCAGCGCTCGCAACAAGTTGCTCTACATACCTGGGGAATCGAAAAGATCTTTAGTTTAAGAAAGAAAGAAAGAAGATTGCATCAAGAATTGGATTGAATAATTACTAGTTCATCATCACCTATCATTTGCTTCCTCATCGCCTTCACCAATGATAGGAATTGTAGGTCCAGACAAAACAGCAAACCTACAATACAGTAATGTAATAAGTCAAGGAAAGTAATGGTGCACATCGTATCCATGAACGACAGAAATCTACACGACAGCTTATGAGATACATACCTTCTAGCCAACCAAAGAAGGGGAGAAGTAGAGGCTATGGTAGCAAACTGATTGGGAGAACCGCGTACTTGCCCAGCAGCATCTTTGCTCTTGAATTCTCCAGGATAAGACCAAATGAGACAAGGTAAAGGACCATCATTTGAGGGATCATACCCTTGTGGCAGGTATAGTGTTGCAGTAAGTTGCACCCCATCTTTTCTTTCATACCTGATCATCTCCTTATGTATTGAAGCCAGCTGGGGATATGGATGAGGAAAATTTGTAATTTGACATGTCTTTTTATCAGGCCAGCTTTGTATAAAATATTGGGCATTTTCGGTTTTTGATTCCTTTGATGTAAGTATTTTCAGTTGGTGGAGAAAGATATCCCCTTCATTCTGATCCGACATTAAGGTTACAACTTTTTCAAAATATTTCTCCTTGTCACTCTCCCATATTCTCTCTTTCTTGCCTGTATTACTGAAAAGGTGTATGTGTTAGACTAAGAATGAAAACACAATACATTAACATACAAAGACTTTGTCATAAAAAGAAGCAGGGCCAGTTAAGTGAGCATGTTGTTTTAATTCGTCATAATCCAAAACCTAGGAATTGTGAAGTCTTTGGTTCCATTGAAATGGAAACATCAGTTCGCAAACGGCGGTAGTGGCGGTCAGATGGAGGCAACATTACCACTGTGTCAACAACATAAAGTAATTTTCTCTTGGATGATCCAAAGTGAAAATTGCGTGGAGCATTGTATCGAATAACTACTAATTCACAAAAATAAGAAGCACAACCAGTTTAGTAAGCCATTTTGCTTCATTCCATCATAGTCCACAACCAAAGCCTGATGAGTCTTTGGCTTCATCAAAAATGGAAAATTAAATGCATAAATATATTGAAAAATAACCTTAGAGCACTCACATGTCCAATAAATCGAGGAATGGGATGTTTCCTTGGGGAGTAGCCCCCTTGCCATTAAGTAAAAGGTAAGTTGCATCATCTTTTTCTTTCTTTATCCTTGCAATCACATACGATCCATCAGCTGTTATTCGCAACATAGGAGAGCCAGGATCAGAATACACATCTTCACTCGATCTTTCAAACAATATCTGTGGACTAATATCTTTGCTGCCAGGAGATATAACCCAGGTTCGTGTTTTCCTGGTCTTATACCAAGATTCAGATACTAGAGCCAGAGATTCATCACACCAAGATATACCCCTGTCAAGATAGGGTTCAGAAGAACAAATTTCAGACATCCATTAAAAATCTAAGGCACAAACACAAGTAATAAAAATCAAAGTGACAGGCACAAAAGGAATTCACAGTTAATACCCATATCGAAGATCGAGTTGATGCAATATGGTAGGTTTTTCGTCCTCACTTGCTTCAGCTGGTTGCATATAAACAATATCTCGAGGAGAGACTTCCACCTTTGCATCACCACCATCTTGAGTCTCCACCCTAGAATACAAGAGTAACAAGTATTGCAAACCCGAATAAGAGCTGTAAGATGGCATAACTAACGAATCAATTTATACCACTACCATCTTAACGTACCATTACATAGGTTGAAATTAACTGTTGAGATCTCAAGAGAAAATGCAAAGTCTTTTGGTTCATACGGCATATCAGAAATTATAGCCATCAAAAGGCATTGAACTATTAATATTGGCTAAGGCATCCCCGAATCTACATGTCACTAGAAGACAATACTCTTATTACTAAAGATAACTGTTCACCAAAACAAAATATTTTGAATTCTGGTCATGTATAATAATGAGTAGGATGTAGAAGAGTAAAATATGTCAGAAACAAAATAAAGAGATTCTTAAAAAGAAACTGAAATAAAATGAACATATTTTGAGCGCACACAAGTAAAAGTGGAAACAGCCGGGAGAAAGGAAGAAGTGGTCTTTCTCCTTGCAGTAAGCTCAAACTATCACCATTGTCTCCTATCTTTTAAGGACCTCTAGGATCTAGCATGAAGGACAATTTCACATACAACACATGAAAATGAAATGTCCAACTGGGAAGGAAAAATTTGATACTGACTTCAAAATACCACCACTCAATCACTTTGCCAGCTAGCTTACCAAGCTGACATATTCAAAATTTCAAAACATTAAAGTTGATGAGCAAGGGTCTTTATTACTCAAAACACCAGAAACACATAAAATACAAAAAAAACATACCAATAAAGAATCGAGGGCATATCTGCTCTCCAATTGATAGAGCGCATTCCTTGCCGCACACTACCATGGGCAATAGGAATATTCTCAGCCAAAGGCAGATCACAAAGTTGTCTCACAAATTTCCCATTAGCTGTCCATAGGTCAACCTTCTTTGGAAATCTTCCACAAGGTACAGTGTAAGAGTATGGCCTGTGGAGTGAACTAACCATTATGTATTTTTTATCAGGGGAGGGATCCAGTGATGTATACACAGCTGGTTCTCCAAAAGCTTCAATCTTCCCATCCAGGGAAGCTAACACAAGTTGTGAAGTTGCATAATAATCAAACAGATGTGCGTCAAATTCGTCTTTCAAGAGATCTTGATAGGTTCTAGCTTGTATGATGCTCTTTTGTTCGTTCGATTGTATCTTAGGACCAGGTGGGACCAAAGGCTTCTTAGGGGGCTCACCGCGACAAGTTGGAATGGTGCATACCAATAAAGTTGAGTCACCTACCCAAACAAAACTTAAAAAGCATGGAGTCAGCAACTTGGCAGTGTAGACTTACTTCATCTGAATCCACTACGTTTCATATATATGTCACGTGAAGGAATCCACAAACTGTTGAAAGGTTATTTTCTTCATTCTACAGTCAAAACTAATGCAAAATAGAAAATGCAGTGAAATGGAGGTTGTATTTGGAAACATGACATCAATTAAACAAACAATGAAGTGATAGCAAATTAGCAAGCACGTACTTGTCAAAGACAGAATTTACGTAGATGTCAGATGACTGAAACAGAGGTTTTGCTTGTCCTGTTACCACGTCAGCAACCCATAAGCGGAGCTTGCTGCTACTACCATCATCCTGCTCCCCAGAAAGTCACCAAAATAAAGCTGGATTAGTCAATCGTAATATCTAGAATATGTAAATTGTGAAATCTAAAAAAGAGGGTCTTGGGTGAGACCATCGTATGTGAGACCAACCAAAATTCTTTTGCTTTCTTTATTTACAATTATAAGTAATGCATCAGTCTCGCATGTAAGAGTGACACATAAGTTTTTGTGATCTACAAAAAGAGAAGAGTTGGCCCAACTACGCACTATGGAAAATGGAGTCTTACACTACATAGGTAACTCAGTTTTATTTTAAAACCCATACAGCATATACGACATTTGATGTAGGCAGATGAAAGCCCAATGAAGATGATGCAAAATCAGTTAGCTAGAACTCTAGAAGTAAACTGGAAAAAAGTTTATAATTGAAGCATGCTAGTTACTATGATATTCGAACTCAAAAGATAAGAATCATAAATCATCACCAGAAACCAGTAACCACTAAGTTCAGGGAGCAGGAAAAAGGAAGTAAATGAAAAAAACCATAAGATCGGCAATAGAAACTATGGAAGGACCTTTTGTTACCTCATCAACTCGTACCACAAATGCTAGATGTTGACCATCATTTGACCTGGCCAAACATGACAAATCACATCAGGCGAACGTCCACAAAAAGCATAATTAAGAAAAAAAAAAAAAAAGTACTGTTACTACCAGGTAACGAAGTTGATCTTAGCACCATCAGGTAAGCCATGAATTGTCTTTTCTATCCCGAGGGTACCATCATTCATCAATTGATGAATGCTGATACCTGTATAGAATGACCTGCACAAGTGCATAACTGCATATATGAGTACTTGTACATAGCAAACAGTGGGGTAGGTGACGATGTATTTGCAAAAAACTACTCACATACGGCTCCTAGTATTGCAATTGACATCAATACGAACACCAGCAAGCTTTGCTTCAGGTCTAGCAAGGTCTGCGAGTGGAGGTAGAGATCTTCGTCTGAGGAATAATAATTTATCTCTATGGGGAGAAACGGATAACGCTGGCAAAGGAGGCGCATCAGCAATTTCCCTTAACTCAGGCGGAGGCAGCTTATATCCACTGCTCGCTGCCAAATCATCTACGGGTACAATACAAGAAATTGAGCATTATGAACCTACATATGTAACTACAGCGCCAAAACATGAACATGGAATCAAAAATATAGCGTTTTAACAAAGTCGACAAAGATCAGAGCTACTTAAATTCTCAGTAGAAGCGCAATTCTGCTTCAGCTCACGGAGAAATAAACGTAAGCATCAAATTCATTCAATCATATTCAATTGACTCGATTCCATAAGACTACATTTGAAGGTCATAATAACCGCTTGGGACGACTCAGAGACGATAAAATAGAGGCAGTTTCGTTATAAATGAGTTGAACTTGACAGGCCTAAGTGAATGCTGGCAATCTCAAAATAGGCGGTTTCTCCATAAAATTGAACTGAACTAAACCGAACTCATATCATTTAATTAAAGGTAAACAAATGATTGAGACGGAAACGAACTCATATCATTTAATTAAAGGTAAACAAATGATTGAAACGGAAATGTAAAAAAGAGAAAGCAAAAGTGTACCTACCTTGATAAATGGAATTAGAAGCAGGGTGAAGAGGATTATGAGGCGTAGTCATTTAGTGACGAGATGATATCCTTGAAATTGCAGAATTGGTTTCTGTGGATGAATGAATGAATGAATTAGCAAAACATGGAGTATAATTCTAAGATAATAATTGACTTTACAAATGTCGAATCTTTTCTACACTTTTGCCTTTAATTGCAATTTGCAAATGTTCTTGTTGATTTGTTATATTTTGATCATTGTTTCTTCACAGTTACATGTGTAGGCCCATTTTTATGCCAATTTTGTTCTCCTCATTTGTGGGCCAGGGGTGTTCATCGGTCCGGTCCAGGACCGGACCGGACCAAACTAGGTGGACCGAAGACCAAATTAAGAAAAAAAGGTGAACCGCGGCTCAACCGGATATATGAGTGGACCGGACCGGACCGGATAAAATGGACCAAAATTTATTTTTTTAGGCAAATGTAATGAATAAATAATGACTTACGCGATATTATAGTTTTACAGTAACTCTCCTATAGGAC
>JAOWBH010000017.1:202281-220881 GCA_028566215.1 Silene coronaria
TGGAGAGCAAATAAAGTCGGATCTTGATGTAAAAATCAAGAACCTAAAAAGAAGAAAATTTCTGGAAATAGACATAAGAATAACCTTCTATGGAAAGAGATGAAGAAACGAAGGTAAGAAATTAAGAAAAATATTCAAACCCATTTCTAATTTCTATGGTTTTCTCTCTATTTTGAAGGAGTTTCTACCGGTTGATCTTTTATCATGTCTACCCGAGATGAAAGAATTATTCACGATTGTCGAGGGTGAAAAAAAAAAAAGAAAAAAAAAAAAAGAAAAGAGAAAAAATAGGGAACAAAAAAATTGGGATGAGGAAAGTGTGACTAGAATTAAACCTACTCTACCTTTAGTAGTTGAGTAAACTAATGAAGTAGTTGAAGTCGAAGTTGAAGTTGAAGTAGAGCCCAACTCAGCTCTTCTCCTCCAAGACTCTTTCTTCTCCTATCCTTTCCCTTTATCTCTTCTCCTTCTTCCTTATCTCTTCCTCTTCTTCTTCCTCCCCCTTTTTAATGGCGTCATCAACACCACCCCACTGCACAATAACAGCAGCAACTAAACCACAACAACCTCCACATCACCACCACCACCATCACCATCAAACTACCCTTCATCATCCCAACACCAATACTAACACTAAAACCCCTCGTCTGTCTACTCATATTGTTTCCGCTTCGCCGCTTCCTCACACTCTTTCCTCTTCTTTTCTCTCTTCTCGTCAAACCCATCTTTCCTCTGACTTCTCTGGTAAAAAATCAACCAGGTTTGTCTCCAAACTTCATTTCAATCGCCCAAGATCGAATCTTTCTACTAAACATTCACCAATTGCTGAACAAGCGCTTAATCAACTCATTTCTGAACACCCTTTGGTTAATATTTTACTGGGTTTTGAGCATAATTTATCGGGTTCTGAAGATTATTGCTTTTTTATTCGAGAGCTCGGAAACCGAGGTCAGCTTAACAAAGTTGTTGATTGTTATGATTTTGCTATTGCGAGAGAGATGAAGGTTGTTGATAAGGGTAAATTGGCTAGTACTATGATTAGTGTATTGGGTCGTCTTGGTAATGTTAAATTAGCTAGAGGTGTTTTCGATACTGCGATCGATCAGGGTTATGGTAATACTGTTTACACTTATTCTGCTTTGATTAGTGCTTATGGTAGAAGTGGGTTTTATACTCAAGCTATTGGTGTGTTTGATCAAATGAAAGTTCAGGGTTTGAAGCCGAATTTAGTTACTTATAATGCTGTTATTGATGCTTGTGCAAAAGCCGGTGTTGATTTTGAAGTTGTTTCGCGCATTTATGATGAAATGTTGTCTATTGGGGTTAATCCTGATAGGATTACGTTTAATTCTATGTTGGCTGTTTGTAAATGTGGGTTGTGGGAGGAGGCTATGAGTTTGGTTGGGGAGATGGGGATTAGAGGGATTGATCAGGATTTGTTTACGTATAATACGTTGTTGGATGTTATTTGTAAAGGGGGTAAGATGGATTTGGCTTTCGAGATTATTTCTCAGATGACTGCGAAAAATGTGTTGCCTAATGTTGTTACTTATAGTACTGTCATTGACGGGTTTGCTAAGGCTGGTAGGTTAGATGATGCTTTGGGTATGTTTGAAGAAATGAAATATGTGGGTATCAAATTGGATAGAGTTTGTCATAATGCGTTGCTGTCGATATATTTGAAGCTTGGTAGGTTTAAGGATGCGCTAAATGTGTGCCAGGATATGGAGAATACTGGTATCAGGAAGGATGTTGTTACTTATAATGCCTTGTTGGGAGGATTTGGCAAGCAAGGAAAGTATGGTGAAGTTAAGCAAGTGTTTGAGAGGATGAAGGCTTCTCGTGTTTCGCCTAATGTTCTGACTTACTCTACTCTGATTGACGTGTATTCTAAAGGAGGATTCTACAAGGAGGCGATGCAGGTGTTTAGGGAGTTTAAACAAGCTGGATTGAAAGCCGATGTAGTTCTTTATAGTGGCCTTATTGATGCTTTGTGCAAAAATGGGCATGTGGAATCAGCTGTGCTTTTGCTTGATGAGATGACAAAGGAAGGGATTCGGCCAAATGTTGTCACCTACAACACGATTATTGATGCATTTGGTAGGTCTGCTGGAATGGATTACCCTGTTGATACTGCTGTTTCAATGAATGGTCTGTCAGAGGGTGAGGCTTCCATGGTTGTGGCGTGTAATGCTACTGCAAGCTGCTCTGAAGGCGATAAGCATAGTAGGGTGATGAGCATCTTTGGGCAACTAGCTGCTGTAAAGTCTCATAGCTCCCAGGAATATAACAAGAGCAAGCACGAGATATTTTGTATCCTGGGGGTCTTTCAAAAGATGCATGAACTTGGAATTAAGCCCAATGTAGTGACATTTTCAGCTATTTTGAACGCCTGCAGGTAAGATTCTCTCATTCTTCGATCCCCCTCTTTTTTCTAGCAGAAGGAACTGTATTTAGGCTGCATATCTTCTGATTTCTGAGGCAGTCTAAGCGAATTTTAGAACATAAATCCTGAACCACTGAGATTCTAAATATTGGGAAGGACTTATTCTGTCTCTTGATAGTTGAGACCGTTGGCATGGCTTCTTGTGTTTTTGATTAAACTTTTGCCTTGTAATAAATCATTTCTGACGTATTGACCTTTCTCCTATGCTCATAAAGCTGACTATTGCAATCTGCAGTCGGTGTAACTCCTTGGAGGATGCTTCTATGTTATTGGAAGAATTACGGCTGTTTGATGACCGAGTCTATGGTGTCGCCCATGGACTGCTGACAGGTTCCAGGGATAAGGTCTGGATTCAAGCACTATCCTTGTTTGATGAAGTTAAGCAATTGGATACCCCAACTGCATCTGCCTTTTATAATGCTCTCACTGACGTCTTATGGCATTTTGGTCAAGTAAGTTTGAATCCCTTTGCTTATAGCTATTTCGTTTAACTTGATTAATGAAAGTGGGAGAAACTACTGCATACTTTTGCAAACAATATTTGGATTGGTCTTCATTGTTATAGACTGTAGATATTCAACAGAATTTGAGTCGGGAATTAGCAGGTGTTAACTAACTGGTACTCTTCTCTGTGATGATTGAACAGAAGAGAGGAGCTCAGCTGGTTGTACTCGAGGGAAAGAACAGAAGTGTGTGGGAAAATGTGTGGTCCACATCTTGCTTGGATTTGCACTTGATGTCGTCCGGGGCTGCTCGAGCCATGGTCCATGCTTGGTTACTTAACATTCGCTCTGTCGTTTTAGAAGGTCACGAACTGCCTAAACTTCTGAGGTACCCTATCTTGTTACTTGGCAAAACTTCCGCGTATCCTAAATTTTGTGGTAAACTAAAAAAAAAAAAAAAAACCTGGCAGTATTTTAACGGGCTGGGGAAAGCATAGCAAAGTAGTGGGAGATGGAGCTGTGAAAAGAGCCATTGAAGGGCTCTTAAGTGGCATAGGTGCACCCTTCCATTTGGCAGAGACCAACGTCGGAAGATTCAGATCACCCGGAACAGCTGTATCAAGCTGGTTAAAGAAGTCCGGGACTCTTCAGGTACTACTGCTTGAGGACGATACAAGTGAACCTGAGAAGAGCAGATTGGATCAACGCCCTGTGTTGCAGCTTCTCCCGGTCTAGCAACTGAAGCTGAAGTTAGCCCCTCAATCCTTGTTTATGCCACCCTGTAACTGTAAGTAATGTAATGTAATAGGCTCAACGTAATTTTCTCTCGCTTTTTTTGCTCCATATTTGGGCTCTTTTTGTGCTATCAAGTTGCCCATTTCCGAGCAGTGCTAACCTTCTGCAGTTGGCATTTGTATTACCAGAGAGGATTATTTATGTTTCAACTTTCTAGGTTTTAGATTAGGCTCTTTTATCTCCGCCAAAGACCAAGTTTAAGTTGTGCAATTTTGGTCATTCATTAGATAGGAGATTCCGTTCTTGTACTGATAATGTGAGAACGATTATGCAATGTATCTTTGAAGATAAGCACAACTTAATCCATTTTCATCTCTGATGAGTTTTGTATTAGACTCTTGCATGTGAGGCCGACCAAAATAGACTTTCTTGAATTGTATTGGTGTACTCCTTTCTCCATATGTCTATTAGGGGTTGCCTGAAGTTGGGTTTACTTTACAGTTTGATAGAGGATAATGTGTTCCCATTCATCTTCACTCTACGACCTCCTTATTTCCGTTCACTATCTTCTCGCCTCTGTTTTTTCCGTTGCAACTTTCGTAGCAATTACGTTGAATCAAAGTGAAGCGTAAGCTGTAATATGGCCATAAGCTTACCAGGTCTATATAACCCCAATTGGGCAGTTGGTCAATAGTAAAATTGTCTGAGTGTACCTTTTGTTTTGTTGCCGCTGTACTCCGAAATTAGGGCCCATAAACAACGAACCGTAATACCGTTACGTATAGGACAGTTGACTGCAACTTCTTTTGTTTTGGGGATGACATTTCAGATCACCTGTGTAGTCTAGCTGAAGCGTGAAATAATTCTGAAATATTAGAGGCCGATGGAAGTGTATCACAAATTCTCATTTAAGACGGGTCAACAATGCATCGAGATTAGCAAAAAGTTTGTCTGATCTATACAAATAAGATGTTATGACCTGTTTGATTCTTAAGATGACTATATACCCGTCTTAAATAAATACTGAAATTGTATACCCTTACGTGCCATACTCTACAATTCCAATTTCCAAGTCCATTAAATCCTCCCAAAACTGCCCTTTTATATTTATATATCAAAGAATTGCATGATTTGCACCCTTTCATGTTGCCAAGTGTTTTGATATGTGACAACAAATAGTCATCTCAATTATGATATCCTCATTTTCTCTTTTGAGATATTTTAAGAGCAAGTGATAAAATATTGAGGAAAAGAAAGATATTACCAAATTAATGGATATCATACTAGTCAATAAACGAGGAATATCGTTTCACTGTTGCGACTTGAGAGTGACTTGCAGTGGTGGATTTTGGGGGCTAATAGGGGCGCTTGTACGTCGCCTCTAGCCTCTAAACGATAAAAAATTCAAAGTATTATTTATTCTTCTACATAAAGAAGAGAAGGCCATCATCACTTTCTCATTTGCTCTATTCATGGATGTATATAAATCCCACCATCACTTGACAATAATCTCCATCAACTTTCACAAAATGATGACCGACATGCATGCTTTTAGACAAGTTGTCAAGTTGATAAATTAGAACTAAGTTATGTATAATTATGAGGCTTTTTGCATTTAATACTAATATCAACACACCTAATTTGTCAAGTTTATTTTAGGCTTTTGTTACGTACAAAAATATGTGGGATATGTAGAAGGAGAAAAATTTGATGGTCATCGAGGTGGAGAAAATGAGTAAAATTCGATGATGAGTGAAAACGTGAGGTGAATGAGTGATTAGAAGGGAGAAAGAAAAAAGTAAAATGATGGAGCAGATCAACTGGTAAGGAATTTGTTCTACCTTATCTAGAGGTATTAGGTTCGAGCTTTGAAAATGCAACTGTATTAAAACTCTAACACCCTAGTGATCCTAACCGGTTTGAATCTGAACTTCTATTTCAGCAAATTGTGCTTGTTCATCATTCCCTCCATTTTCGAGCTCTACGTACATGCACAATCAACTATTTTTTATTGAAATATTTATCATTTTTTTTTTATTCACACTACTTTTCTTAGCTCTTACCTTTCATTAATCCATGGCACCTCCAAATGATCCAGAAATTCCAATAAATGACAAGTGTATGAACCAATATTTTGATTTATCTAAGGAAGGAAACTTTAATGTAAAAGGAACAAAATTGCTAACTCAAGTACCTAACAATGTCTCCTTCAAAAACTTCTCCTCCATATGCAACTACTCTGTCACTGATGCACCCTTTCCCGTGCTTCACCGTGTACAATCCGCCTCTTATAGAGGCGGGTTCTTCGGGTTTCAGGTCGTGGACGCTTCGGATACGGTGATCAACTCCTTAGGCAAATTCACTGACATAAATTTCCTTAGCATATTTAGGTTCAAAACATGGTGGTCTACTCAGTGGACAGGAAAATGTGGTTCTGACTTACAAAAGGAAACTCAATGGGTTTTATTCGATGTTCCGGATATTAAGTCATATGTTATAATTGTGCCAGTAATTGAAGGGGGTTTTAGGTCTGCACTACACTCTGGAAATGATGACAGTGTCATGATTTGTGTCGAAAGCGGGTCCACACATGTTCAAGAATCAAAATTTAAGGCCATAGCTTATATCCATGTTTGTGATAACCCTTACAATGTAATAAAAGAAGCTTTCAGCGCGATTCGAGTACATCTTAACACATTTAGGCTCCTAGAAGAGAAAAACACACCTACCCTTTTGGACAAATTTGGGTGGTGTACTTGGGATTCGTTTTATTTGACAGTCGATCCAGTCGGTGTATGGCATGGAGTTGAAGAGTTTGAACAAGGCGGATTGTCACTTAGGTTTCTCATCATTGATGATGGTTGGCAAAGCATTAACTGTGACGAGGACGATCAGCATGAGGATCGGAAGAACCTTGTTCTTGGTGGACATCAGATGACAGCAAGACTTCATAGGCTTGATGAGTGTGAAAAGTTTAGAAATTACAAAGGTGGTTCATTGTTAAGGCCCACTTCTCCACCATACAACCCTAAGAAGCCTAAATTGATCATCTCTAAGGCTATTGAAATCGAGCATGCAGAGAAGGATCGAAAGAGAGCAATTCAATCTGGTTTAAATAATGTGACTGAAATTGATGACAGGATTGAGAAGTTGAAGTTGGAATTGGAAGAGTTGATGGGAAAAAATGTCGAAAATATAAGCAACTTAAGTGAAAGTAATTGTGGAAATTGCTGTAGTGAGAGTAGTGAATTATGTGGTATGAAAGCTTTTACAAAGGATCTTAGGGAAAAGTTTAAAGGTTTGGATGATATATGGGTGTGGCATGCTCTTTGTGGAGCATGGGGCGGAGTTAGGCCCGGAACAGCCTGTCTCAGTTCAAGTATTACACCATGCAAGGTGTCACCTGGTCTTGCTGGTACAATGGATGATCTTGCTGTGGATAAGCTTGTTGAAGGCGGGATCGGATTAGTACATCCTGATCAAGCTGCTCAACTCTTTGATTCTATGCACTCCTACCTTTCTAGTGCAGGAATTACTGGTGTGAAAATTGATGTCATGCAAGTAAGATTTTTTTTTTTGTTCATTCCTTGTCCTGAATTTTTGTTTAGAGTTTGTTTTTGTTTGGATGAAAAGATTTAGAAGTAAATAACATTTCTCTATTATCCTCCCCGCCTTTCCCTTCCCTCCATCCCGTTCCCCTCCCTATCCCTTCTATTTTTGTATCAAAATGAAAGGTTATTGTGGAGCCAAATACCGAAACATGAGTACTGTATTTCAGGTCAAGAATACCTGTCTGCATGCTTACCCCCATAAGCATTGGTGTAATGTAGCTGTAGATGTGGGTTACTTTCATCGGGATGAACTTATCGCATGCTTATCTTTCATATTGGACTCCCATGTACAGACACTTGAGTATGTATCGGAGCACTTTGGAGGCAGGGTAGAGCTTGCAAAGAAATATTATGATGGACTGTCGAGATCCCTTCAGAAAAATTTCAAGGGTACTAACCTTCTCGCAAGCATGGAGCAGTGCAATGACTTTTTGTTTCTGGGAACCAAACAAGTATCATTGGGAAGAGTCGGTAAGAATTACGTATATTTAACATGTTTCTTTTGAAAAAAAAATATAGTTTTACTTGACAATAAAAGTTCTTTAACGCTTTGGATTGAGCCCTCTCAAAGTCTCACCCGAATCATGACAAGACCATCTTACATTCTTACCGAGGTTTCTACCTGTAGTAGTAATTTTATTGATATGACTCAAATATCAATGTTCCGTAGGTGATGATTTTTGGTTCCAAGACCCGAATGGGGACCCAAATGGAGTGTTTTGGCTACAAGGAGTCCATATGATTCACTGTTCATATAACAGCTTGTGGATGGGCCAGATTTTCCATCCTGACTGGGACATGTTTCAGAGTGATCACGTATGTGCTAAGTTCCATGCCGCATCCCGAGCCATCTGTGGCGGGCCCATCTATGTCAGCGATTCCCTTGGGGGACATGACTTTGATCTCCTGAAGAAACTGGTGTACCCTGATGGAACTATCCCCAAATGTCAGCATTTTGCCTTACCAACCAGGGATGTTCTCTTCAAAAACCCTCTCTTTGACCGGGAATCCATCCTAAAGATATGGAACTTTAACAAGGTATTGCATTCTTTCAATTACAAATAATATTTTAACTTTCTAATTATTCTCTCCAATACGACAGCTTTGACAACTGTTATTAGTTATCCGACGTCTGTTCTCCAAAAAGACGGTCTGGCATAGAGGTTTTCGTTAAATAGTTATGGTTCAAACTGACTAAAGTGCATGTGTTTTGTGATTTCAAGTATGGTGGTGTGATCGGAATATTTAATTGCCAAGGAGCAGGGTGGGATGGGACGGAGAGAAGGATTAAAGGGCACAAGGAATGTTACAAGACCATGGAAGCATTGGTTCATGTAAAGGACATAGAATGGGATCAAACATTAGATGGCATTGAAATGGGTGATGCTGAAGAATACGCTGTCTATCTCGACCAAGAAGCCTCACTTGTCTCCATGTCGTCAAAATCCGAACCAATCAAGGTGGCCCTCAATCCTTCCTCGTTTGAGCTCTTAAGCTTTGTCCCAATGCAGAAGCTAGGACTTGATCATAAGTTTGCTCCAATCGGCCTAGCCAACATGTTTAATAATGGAGGAACTATCCAAGGGGTCGAGTATGTGGAGTTGAGGGCCAAGATGAAGATTAAAGGAGGAGGGAGCTTCCTGGCATACTCAACCAAGCCGCCTAAGATATGCCTAGTGAATGGTAAGGAAGTGGAATTTGAGTGGTGTAATGAGAAGAGGAAGTTGGTTTTTGATTTGCCTTGGATTGAAGAGTGTGGAGGTGTTTCTGATGTCATTGTTCAATACTAACGCGTTGACAAGAGCGGAGTCTGTTGAGATTTTCATGCTTGAGAGTCATGGACTACTACTCATTTTGTCATCTTGTTAGTTTTGATTTTGTTGCAACTTCCAGAGATGACTTTCTTGTATACACTACCGGTCTGGTGTTGAGTTTGTAAATATTTTACGCAAATTTTAAGGTTAAGACGTTTATAAATCAACAGCTTATAATGGTCGAGTTTATAATCCGACTTTCAGAAACATCCAAAGTTTTATGACCAACTTAACTGCTATATCTAACAACAGAAATTTAAGGAAGCAGCTAACCTTTCTAGGTTGTCTTCAATACGGATTTTGCTCAGCCATAGCGGAAAAGATCATCATCTTCACACCCTTTTTCTTGTGGTAGACGGAAAATTTATACTCGGACAATACTTCTCCCGTTCTCCATCTTGATCATTTTTTTCCAACTGAGCCATCTCCGGTTCAAAAGGAGTATCTGATCTATTAAGCATTTTTCCAACCAACTGTTAACCAATCCAGCTGCCAGCTTTAAGCATTTTTAAGTTATTTTGTTTCATCTTATTTTTAGGTTAGTCACAGAACTCCAAATTCCTTTTTCACCATAGATTTTTGACAGCAGAGAATACGCAGCGGGGTTATCGTTTTCTAATTTCAGAATTGCTTCTACAGCATTACTGCTGAATCCTGAATTTGATTGCACGGCACATGCGCCAAGCAAAGCGCCCCACACCACGACGTCTGCCTCCAATGGCATGTTTTTAATCAAGCTCAGTGCATTGTCTAGAAGACTCGCTCGTCCATATAGATCCACCATGCAAGCATAGTGCTCTTTTTCTGCAGGTATGCCGTAAATTTTCTCCATACTTGCAAAGATCTTTTCACCTTATACAACTTGACCTCCATGCCCACAAGCAGATAAAACATGGACAAAGGTTGTTTGATCAGGCCTTATACCACTACTATTCATTTCCTCAAATGCGTTCACAGCTCTTAAAGCGAGTCCATGCGTTGCAAAACCACCTATGATTGTGTTCCATGACACCAGAGTTTTATCAGGCAGTGTTTTAAATATACGATGTGCAGCTTCAATGTTTCCACATTTGGCATACATGCTGACAAGGGCACTTAAAACTACAATGTCATCAGTTATACCATACTTGAGAATGCTCGCGTGGAGTTGCTCCCCTATAAGAAGTTCCGAATGCCTAGCACAAGCTGCCAAAATGCTTGAAAACGTGTGCTGATTTGGCCGAATCCCGGATCTTATCATAACAGGAAACAACTCCAAAGCGTTAAAATACTTTCCTTGTCGCACATAGCCAGAGATCATTGCAGTCCAAGAAATGACATTCTTTTCATCCATCTTATCGAAAATATAGCTAGCCTTTTGAAACTGGTCATTTTTCAAAAACCCATCAATCAATATAGTCCAAGAGACGACATTTCTCTGAGGCATCCTATCGAAAGCACTGTGAGCTTCAAGGGGGAGACCTAAATCCATAAGACCCAAAATGAAGGCATTCCATACAGGAACACTCTTTTCTAATATATCACCAAACACGCAGCATAACGCAGAATGATCCCTCAAATTCGCGTATCCTCTCATCAAAGCTGACCCGACAAAAGCACTAGAAGTATAACCTAAAGAAACAATTTGAGCATGAAGCTGAGGGATGATGATATCGAAAGAAGAATCGAAAAAGGAGGTGATGACGATGGAGAAAGTGTAGTGATTAGGGCGGAAACCCGAAGACTGTAAAAGACGGTAATAGTGGAAGGTGGAGTGATAGTCTTGGGTGTTTTGGAAAGCGGACAGCAAGGTATTCCAAGAGACAATATCTCTGTGGGGCATTACATCAAACAGGTGGAGTGCAGTGGGAATGCAACCGTGTCGGACATATGCAGCGATGAGGATATTCCAAGAAACGAGATTCCGAGAGGTTGGGAAATTATCAAAGAGCTGACGGAGATGGGTAAAGTCACCCGATGATCTCATCATCTCATTTAAAGTAGCCGATGAGATTCCCGAGAATTGACGGGTAATTCTCATCGGCTTCAATCCTTGGTGCGCTTTCCTCAACCACATTTTTTCCAAAACACCAATTCTCATTTGTGACACGTAACAAGCATGTAACGTCTCACATGTTTCCAAATTACCTGTCCAACCTCACCAAACCACTAAGGTAGGGACACAGGGTGTCAAAACTGTCAAAACTGTCAACTGTCAACTGTCAGCTAACTGTTTTATGTTACACTTGTGAGGCCAGTCTAAGTTTCATACACAGGGTGTCAAATCTGTCAACTGTCCACATCACAATAATTCTTGTGTAAGGTTGTCTCGCACAAAAATTGTGTAAAATGGATCTACAATACAACTAACACAACCCATTCACATGAAAAGATACGGAGTATTCCGTAGTAGTATTTAAAGATATGTTACTTCACTTCTTTTGCAATATGGAGCGCACCAATTTACAAACGGTGGACAAACTTCTTGTGTAAGGCCGCCTTACACGAGAATTTGTAAATCAATAGCTTTTTCCAATCATGTTCCTTGTTTGTCAACCTAATTTTGCCCAAATTTTGTTCTACTTTATATCACATGATCAACTTTGCAAACACCATTAAACATCTAATTTGAACTTAAAATAGCTCAAGATTAACTATCTACAAATGAATGCTCTTGCATCAAACTCTTTTGCAATATGGAGTGCACTAAATTTTTTTTTTTTTGAAAAAAAGCGGGGTATTTATTAATCAAGTTCCGACATAAAATCAGTAGATACAATCTCTGAAATAAATTCTGAACACATATTAACCCAAACACGAGACGAATAATCAACAAGGGAGTAATGTGCCAAACAATGAGCCGCACGATTACCATAATATGGAGCACACTATTAGACACTCTCCCATCTCAATCATTTATTTACCTTTTATATTTGTTGTGAAAGTTTGTGAGGAGGAATAATGTGCTTAATTATAGAACATGCTTTAATCTTGTTCATGTTTTTCTGATGTGAAAATTGTATATTTTAGCTTAGCTCAACTCATTTCATATTACCTATGATTGCTTTGAATCCTCTTAAATATAATCGCGGTACTATCCGATAACATCATAATGAAGGGCAGAAATTTGGAAGGAGACAATTGACAATAATTCCATTGTTTGGTTAATTGGAAATGGAGGGAAAATAGATCCTTCCATTTCTCTCCTTTAACCATACTTCCCCTCCAACAAACGAAACACAATTGACTATTGACAATCACGATCATCGTTCGTAACAGACCAAAAACAAAATAATGTAAAATATGAAACATTATAAGTTCAATTAGTCTTGCTTGTGACGGGTCGGATTTGAAGACGGGTAGTTTATGAGAGGAAATGGGTAGAGGGGACAAAGGAGGGACAAGGAGGGACCCCCTATGTGCTTCTCCACTCACCCTAAATGATTTTTTTATGAGGGGAAACGGTATCCGTCACTAACTTGTGACGGATACCTCCCGTCACAAGTGAGATTTTGTGCCTTGGTAAACTAAACATCAACACAATTTAATCACTAAAGACTCCCTTCTTCATTTCCATTTCCAACAAAATGGAAGAAACCAAACCTAATCTCCCATTAAAATGAGATATCATACTATAAAGTTATGAAAATCTAGGTTATTATATTGTGTCGAGTGAGTTTATTCAATTTATGTCAATCAGTCAATATTATTTGACATTATTTAAACCCAGCCCGTAAAATTAAAAATTGTCCAATAGTTTGAGAAGTGAGAAGAAGTAAAAAGCAAAGCAAAAGTGTGGGTGTGGTGTGGGCCGGGGAAAGGGTGAGTAAGAAGAAGTAAAGGGACGCGGAAAGGATAGGAAAGGAAAGGAAAGGAAAGGAAAGGGAAGGAAAGAGGGGAAAATGTCAAATGTTGAGAAGAAAAGTAAAAAATACAACAAGACGTGGAAGTGCAAGTCATATGTGCAAGTTTCAAATAGGCATACGACGACTTGCAGTACTCAAATCTCCATTGATTCAGATTCGCACATCTTCAAAGTATGTATTCTATCTGGCTATCATAGATAGGGTTTCTGGTTGGTTACAATTGTATTGTATTGTATGTAACTTGTATTGTATGTTGAATCATAATCCATATACATAATAAACGATGAAACTGGTGGTTCGGGTGATCGAAGCTCGGAATATACCGGCTATGGATCTCAACGGCTTGAGTGACCCTTATGTTAGATTACAACTTGGTAAACAGAGGTTTAGAAGTAAGGTTATTAAGAAGTGCTTAAACCCTTACTGGGGCGACCATTTCTATTTCCGTGTTGATGATTTGAGTGAGGAGCTTCTTATTTCCGTTTTGGATGAGGATAAGTATTTCAATGATGATTTCATCGGTCAGGTTAAGCTTCCTGTTTCTCGTGTTTTCGATGCTCCTGATAAGTCCCTCCCTACTTCCTGGTATCCTCTCCTCCCCAAGACCAACAAGTCCAAACCCAAGGACTCTGGTATGTTCTATTCATCTCTTTTTTTACTTTTCTACCCGCTCTCCCGCCTCTTTCTTCATCATTCTTTCATTCTTTCTTTTTCTTTCTTATAGGTGAAATCTGCCTTCACATTTATCTTTCTCAAAATGGCTCTTTCAAGGACTTGCCTAATACTAATTCTAATTTTACTGCTTCACCTTCACTTCTCCTTGACAATGCTACCGATTCCCCCTCTTCTTCTTCTTCTCTCCCTAAATCTGATGCAACTTTTGAACCCCTTCTTTCCGATCTCCCTCAGGACATGTCTGTTGAGCACCCTCCTACTTCTGCTTCCTTTGATGAGATGCTCAACACTATTCAGGCCACCCATCAAGAAACTGACCTCCCAACTAACTTACCCGGAGGCGTACTTCTCGACCAGCATTACTTGATCACAACCACTCAGCTCAATGCATTGCTTTTCTCTCCCGATTCTGAATTTCCTCTTGCCCTAACTGAGGCTCAATCCAAGACTGATCCTCTTTTTGGTCAATGGACCTTTGATAATCAATGTTTGAAAAGACAGAATACATACATCACTCCGCCCTCTAAATTACTTAAGGCTGTCAAGGCTTTTGAGGACCAGTCCTACTTACTGGCAGATGGAAAGTCCTTTGCAGTTTTCGTCAGCATTGCCACTCCCGATGTCATGTATGGAAACACCTTTAGGGTTGAAATTCTCTACTGTATCACGCCTGGCCCTGAGTTACCTTCAGGAGAACAATCTTCTCGCTTGGTGATATCATGGCGAATGAATTTTGTGCAAAGCACTATGATGAAGGGAATGATTGAGAATGGAGCACGACAACCTCTTAAGGATAACTTTGATCAGTTCTCCACTGTTTTATCACAGCATGTCAAGCCT
This sequence comes from Silene coronaria, assembly GCA_028566215.1. NCBI lineage: Eukaryota > Viridiplantae > Streptophyta > Magnoliopsida > Caryophyllales > Caryophyllaceae > Silene > Silene coronaria. The sequence continues at coordinate 216,691 of JAOWBH010000017.1, forward strand.
GTTGATGTCAAGGGAACTGCTTCTGAAAAGGATCAGCTTTTAGCAACTTTGCAAGCCGAACAACAGTCAGACTGGAAGCTGTTTCTTCAATACTTTGCTAATTTCACTGTTGTATCGACCATTATTATTGTAGTTTACACTATTTTCCACATTTGGAAGGCGGCACCAAGCACTGTTCAAGGTCTGGAATTCGTGGGACTCGACTTGCCTGATTCAATTGGAGAGGTCGTAGTTTCTGCTGTATTGGTTCTTCAGGCCAAGAGAATTTTTGAGTTGGTTGCACGCTTCATGCAGGCAAGAACGCAGAAGGGTAATGGTGTAATGCTGATACTTTTCATCCTGATATTTTTTCTTGGGCGATGACACTGCCCTTCTGAAGTTTTCTCTCAAGTTTAGACCATGTTGTCTGCCTGTATCCATCTAGTTATTTGTGGCTTTTTCTCAAGTTGTATGTGTTATCTTTATGCATTGTTAAACAACTGAGTCACTCCAACAAAATCCATTTGTCAAAATTTTTGATTTAAACATGGGAAGTATGCCAAAATTTATAAAATTTACTTGCTCTTTTAGTCGACTTCTCTACTCTTAGATTAGGATTTTGCTATGTAGATTAGATATTTCTATGTGATCCATGCTCTTTTCCTCCACTGAGTGATTCTTCTGTAATGCTTTGATTGTAGGCAGTGATCATGGAATTAAAGCTCAAGGAGATGGATGGTTACTAACTGTTGCATTGATTGAGGGAAGCAACCTAGCAGCTGTAGACTCAAGTGGTTTCTCTGATCCATATGTAGTCTTTACTTGCAATGGGAGAACTAGAACCAGCTCAATTAAGTTCCAGAAGCTGGATCCTCAATGGAGCGGTAATATTCCGTCTATAGCCTTACCTAGTATATCATTGGTTGCCTCTGTGTGCTGTTCTTATTAAGGATGAATCTAATTTTCATAGATTTGTCTATGTTTCATTGTCTTGTGCAAAAATTCAGAAATTTTCGAGTTTGACGCTATGGATGATCCTCCATCGGTGCTTGAAGTAGAAGTATTTGATTTTGATGGGCCTTTTGATGAAGCAACCTCCTTAGGACATGCTGAAATAAACTTTCTCAAGGCTAACATATCAGATCTCTCTGACATATGGGTTCCTCTTCAAGGGAAGCTTGCACAGGCATGGCAGTCGAAGTTACGATTGAGGATTTTTTTGGATAACTCACGAGGAGGCAATGCTGTTGGGGAATATCTTGCAAAAATGGAAGAGAAAGTCGGAAAAAGGGTAATATTAATCACATCGTATTGACATCAATATCTTGTTTCATTACCATCATCACTGTGTACATGTTTCTGAATTTCTGGTATGCTCTTTTTGATTTGCGCACAAATTATCTGCACAGATAAATCAGCGATCTCCTCAGACAAATTCAGCTTTTCAGAAGTTATTTTGCCTTCCAGCTGAAGAATTTCTGATCAATGACTTCACTTGCCATCTGAAACGCAAGATGCCACTTCAGGTGCAATACCTTTCTATTTTGTGTGATATACTCGCTCCCAAACAAATCCAGCGTACCCAATTACCTTCTTTGTCCATTAAAATCCATCTTACCCATTTCCTTTTTTTTTTTTTTTTTTTGGCGAAAACATCACCTTGACTTACATTAATATTTTAACTCACTCCACTTTTAGACTAAAATAAACCTTAACCCACATACCCCATTACCCAACCACCTCCCTCCCTCAACTCACCACCCACCTCCCACCTCAGTCCTCAGCTCATCACCAACATCCACCACTTTGACCCTCTACTCCCCACCCCTCGGCCCACACTCCTCGCCCTGCAGACTTACAACTCACCCAATTAGCTAGATCCCACCAGACCGACTACCCATACCACTAGACCAGTGACACTACCACTACCAGATCCACCAGCCCATGGATCCAGCCAGACCCAATGACCCCACCAGATCAATCCCCATACGAGTCGATCACAACACCGCAATGGAGCAGTCCGTCTCAACACCACCTCAGAACCCAACAGATTTGACTTGCCACCAGACTGGGCCCACAACCAGCATCCTGTAGAAATCCACTGTCAGCCCTCATCCTTCGTTCTTCGATCTTCATCGACCCTCATCCGAAGATCTGGTCATGTCAACTCTTCCCTCGTCATTCTCTTCTTTATAGTGTTGGCGAATTCAAAGGTGGTGTGTTCATGGGTGGTGGTGGTGGTGGGAGAGTCCGTTAGGGGTTGTGACTTGTGAGTCGTGGTGATGGTGAGTTCGTCAGGTAGAGGGTTCGTGATGGTGGTGGTGGACGGGTGGGTCATTAGGTGGTGGTAGTGGGGGAGTTCAATGGTGGTGGTGGGTATGAGGTTGGTAAAGTTAAGAAGTTATTAGTCTACATATGCAAATTTTGGTTTACACACATGTTTTTGTAATATTCATGCTATGACATCATGGTTAGTTTGGATTTGAATTGAGGGAGTACTAAACTAAGACAATTTCAAAAATTTCTTTTGATGTTTTATCCTCCTCTACTGGCATATGAATACAATCTTTTGTAATCCAACTTAAAATTGCATCTGATGCTACAGGGTCGCCTTTTTCTATCAGCAAGAGTGATAGGATTCCACGCAAATCTATTTGGGCATAAAACCAAGTTCTTTTTTCTCTGGGAGGACATAGAAGACATTCAAGTGGCTTCTGCTAATCTTTCTTCAATGGGGAGTCCGATCGTTGTCATCACTCTTCGTAAGGGAAAAGGTTTAGATGCAAAGCATGGTGCAAGGAATCAGGATGAAGAAGGGAGGCTGAAATTTTACTTTCATTCATTTGTTTCTTTCACCATGGCACACAGGTAACATTGAGTAATGACTAATGAGTATTGATAGTACCTCCCTACAATTTTCTTCTCCTATTTTGGTTAGTGTCATCTATTTGTTGTTATTGTTAATACTTGTTATATTTGTATCAATCTAATTTCGACTTCCATGGAGCCAAATACTCGCTATTATTTGGTTTTAGAATATGATTTATATAGCAAAATGGCTCATCCAACTATCTACGCTATAAATGATGTGATATAGATTCAATCAATGCAAATTTCTATGCAATTTTCATCGCGGGTCCTCTAAGAACAGCCTCCTTTGTTTTCTAGACAAGAGTGAATGTATGTACAGCTAACCCTCCTACATTTCCATAAGTGGGGATATTTGAGATACTTAGGTAATGATGTTTTTGACCAGGTTACCTGATTCGCTAAGTCACCTACTGTATCGCGAATCAATTCGCTCGAGTATGGTTTTTAGTTCGGATAATTTTATATTTAACAAACAAGTCACGTCTATGTCTACATAAAAAAGCAGTCATTGGAAGCAATTCCATGCACAATTATCATAATGGGTCGGCTTAAACCGACCCCCACGTACCCTACTATTTGCGGGAGCCCTTAGGCATTAGCTATTGTTGTTGTTGTTGGACTCTGGACACCACCATGCGGCTTCTTATTTGTGTTGGCGAGTGTGAGTAACATAGCAATTTACTTCAAATTTCTCCTAGCTCGTTTCTACTCTTCTCTTGCACCTTTATTTGTAGCATTTACTTATCTTTTTTTATATGTAAGCCCTCTTTGAAATTTAAAACCAAATGGAGTGTTGTTGCGCAAAATGTTATCCCACAAAAGTATTTCATCTAACAGAAAGAGTGGCTCATGTGCATGACCCATACTTTACCCTCGCATCCTGTCGCCATGGGCTATCTATCATGCCTTTGTTGCATCTCTTGCCTTTCAAACTACGTGGCATATATTTTATTTTATTTAGAGCCTCATATTTCTCTGTTACGTATCATTATTGTCAAATAGTATACACGAGTACAGTATGTGATTATAGACAGTCACTGGTCACTTCAGATATGTCATATAATGTGTATTTTGTTGCTGCTGCTTGGGGTGTTGTTATATATTTGCTGATATTTTTGATGCAGAACAATTATGGCCCTTTGGAGGGCGAGATCATTGAGCCCTGAGCAGAAGGTAAAGATTGTTGAAGAAGATTTGGAGACCACTAGTCTTCAGACGGAGGAAAGTGGAACATTTGTGGGCATCGAAGATGTTAGTTTGTCTGAGGTTTACTCGTCTGCACTTTCAGTTCCTGTGAGCTCTCTCCCTCCCTCCCCACCCCCCACTCCCAGCCCCCCGCCC
>JAOWBH010000017.1:264478-276437 GCA_028566215.1 Silene coronaria
TCAAGGGCAATTTCGTCATTCGTAATGAAAACGCCGACGACGGTTACTAAAAGCTCGACGACAAAAACTAACCCCCTAATTTTATGAGGACTTGAGGTTGAGGCGGCCAGGGAGTAGTAAATAAAATAGGTTATGGGAGTAATGGGATATGTAGTATATGTGGGTAGTATATGGCTTATAGAAGGGTTAGATGTTCACTTTATTAGCCCATTTAATTTACGAGAATGCATATATATAAATTTGTCAAATAGACCGGGTTATGCGGATTGGGTCAGGATATGAGTTGGGTCGAATAGAATCGAGTCAAAAAAATTATAAAAGACTATGAAAAGACAAGTAATAAGTAAATTAAATGGGTTAGACTATGAAAAGACAATTTAAATAATATACGAATCTATGAAAAAAGGTTTTGCTTATAAATTATAAAAGACAATTATTTATTTAAAATAAAAAATTACCAGAGAAAAAATTAAAACGAATTTTTTTATTTAATACGATAAACAAATTAAATAAAGAGTGAAAAAAAAAAAATAGGGATGACTTCAATATTGATGAAAGCACCAGATTTACAAAGGTAAAGAGTACGACAACAAAAATAATTAAAAGAAAAGTGAAAATATACTTAAAAATGAAAAAAAAATATACTAAATATACTTGACATGTTTTAAGTTTAAGACGGAATATGTCTTCTTAAATGAGGATTTGTGTTGTTTAATTTAGGAGAATTACCATTGAGCATATAACTATCGTCTCACATCAGTTGTATGGGTAGGGTTATAATACAAGTATTGTGATACATGTTACGTTTCGAATCTTTTTATACGATTTTATACAAAATAATCATTTTTTATAAACATTTTATAATAATAATAATAATAATAATGTCTTAATTACATAGCCGTGCAAATTAAACGGATTTAAGACTTTTATTTTTATAAAAAAAATTGAAGTATATAATAATATCGTTTACTTTTAATTATTATTTATTTATATGATAATGTCACGGGTTTTATTATTTAACAATTCAATTATATCATTTTAAACGTGCACGATTTAAATTTTTCAGTTTATCGGTGCATGGTTCTACAAACGTGCACGAGTTTGAGTAAATGAAAAATAGGTTAAAAATTTGCACGGGTATACAACTATTTATCCTCGTGTAGTTTAACTATTTTTGTGTTATTTTTCATCGGAATATTTTTGTTTCATATTAGATTATTAGTTGTATGAAATCACCCAGTAACAAGACAAAATAGAAATATGAGTTTAGCTATCAAGAGGACATACATATGTTGTACGAAAACAACTACTCGACCAATTAACCCTAATTCGCCATTCATGCGAAATGCAAATGAAATGTATAAAATATTTAAAAACTTATTTACAACTCAATTTGTAATCTATAATTGAGTAGAGATATTTTATTACTTTATGTTAAAAACATATATTTATAAAGATAATTACCTTTAAAAGGAAATAATTAATTAAAGTAAAAAATTATCTAAAATGTTACAATAATATTTATGATAACATAATATGAAATAGCATACCCGTGCAATTTACACGAGTTTAAGACTAGTATATATTGATTCGTATGCTAGAATATTCACAAGTTCACATGTGTCACTATCATTCGTAATACTCCGTAACAATCAAATTATTAATCATAGATTCCATAGGTTGTATCTCTATTTCTTTAGTCACTACTGTTGTTAGTCATACACTCATTGATTCAAAGGTTGTATCTTCTCATCCAATCTCTGCGCTTCTGTTTTTCAACGTGCAAATCTCTCCCTTTTTCTCAGGTACATCCCCTTTCTCTTAACACCATTCTTAAATGCTCTACCCATTTTTTGGATTTTCAAATACGGTTGTAAGCGTGAAACGGATTTAAAACAACCCTTATATCCAATAAATGTTATATGTGTCTTGGGTCCGTTTCAGGCTTACAACCGTCTTAAGTGAGACTTATTGTACCTGATAAAATTTGGGTATTTTGATGTGCAGATTGATCAATTAAGGGTACATACATATCATATAAACAGGGAATAATGGCGGAGGTAATTAGAATTACTAGGTTGTTGTATGAAAATAAGATGAAATCTGAACGTGATGATGTTCTGAGTGCAATCATTCCTTTGTTGAAATTACTGAGCTTAACCATGATTGGATTAATGCTTTCGCGGTTCGAAATGATCCCAAGATCTACATTTAAGTTGCTAAGCAAGCTTGTTTTTGCATTGTTCTTGCCATGCTTGATCTTTACTCATTTGGGTCAATCTATGACTCTTGAGAATTTCATTCAATGGTGGTTTATTCCGGTTAATGTTCTTCTTAGTACAGTAATTGGGTGTTTGTTGGGGTATTTGGTTGTTCTTATTTGTCGCCCGCCTCCTCAGTTTAACAGATTTGTAGTTATCATGACGGGTTTTGGGAATACCGGGAATTTGCCTCTTGCAATTGTGAGTTCTGTCTGTCATAGTGCTGATAATCCTTTTGGGCCTGATTGTCCTCGGAAAGGAGTGGCTTATGTCTCATTTGCTCAATGGGTTTCTGTCATTCTTGTTTATACTCTTGTTTATCATATGATGGAGCCTCCGTTGGCATACTATGAGATTGTTCAGGAAGAGACGGAAACTGAGGGAGTTGAACAGTCTGATGATGTTAGTGCACCGCTTTTAGTGGATGCAGAGTGGCCTGGTATAGGAGATAAAGAGACTGAACACTCGAAAAAACCCTTCATAGCTAGGGTTTTCAATAGCATCTCTAGTCTCTCGAGCTTACCAGAATTTGACCCCAAAGAGGGAGCTATCACTAGGGGCGATAGCCCTATCTCAGTTACATGCTTTGCTGCTCCTAGGGTCGTTAGAAAAATTAGGGTTGTTGCCGAGCAAACACCAATTCAACATATACTTCAACCTCCAACCATTGCTTCATTATTAGCCATACTTGTCGGGATTGTACCTCATCTTAAAACGTTTTTCTTTGGATATGATGCTCCTTTGTCATTCATGACCGACAGTTTAGAAATCTTGGCTGGGGCAACAATCCCGGCTGTGATGCTCATACTTGGAGGTATGCTTGCCGAGGGACCTAATGAGTCAGCACTAGGACATCGAACTACAATTGGTATTATAGTGGCAAGGCTATTGGTTCTTCCTATTTTCGGGATCGGTATAGTTGCACTTGCTGATAAACTGAATATCACTGTCGAGGGTGATGAGATGTTCCTATTTGTGCTCTTCTTGCAATACACCACTCCTAGTGCCATCTTACTGGGAGCAATTGCTAGCTTGAGAGGCTATGCTGTTAGTGAAGCGTCCGCTCTTTTATTTTGGCAGCACATTTTGGCTCTTGGCTCTCTTTCACTGTATATTGTCATCTACTTTAACCTGTTGTCCTTCAGTTAACTAAGTAAGCATTCAGGTCTGTGTTTCTTGATCCGATGCGCAACAAAAGCATGGAAGAATAAGAAGTCACTACCTCTGGTCTCACGACATGGGTCAAAATGTAGGTATATGCTATTCGACTCACGTCCTTTTCCTGTGATTTATTTTTTACCAGTTGATCGGACTTGATCCTATTGAAGAAGCCTTCTATATGTTTGATACTGTAGTACTTACATGTATAATATATTCTACTTAGTTTTTGCTGCTGCAAGGCTGTTGTTGAATGTGAATGTTTTGTTGACATTTCTTTTTAAAAAAAACGGTGGACTAAGTATTTCTTCCATCTACCTGTGTAAAGAGTATGAACGATTATATCAACCTATTATTATGGTAAAAGCATTCACAACCGATCTGATGCTACTCGACTCATGTCCACATATTATCAGAAGGGACAGCATAGACTCCTCCTGTCCCCGAACACAAGCAGAAACAATTGAGCGTAAGGAGAATGCTGAAGGCATTCCTGATTTACACCCTTTTCTCACAGGAATTCTTATTTGTTTCCGACCTGCGTCAAGGGAATGCTGCAAACATTCCTTATGCACACCCTTTTCTCATAGAAACTCTAATTTGTTTCCAACCTGATCATTGGTTTTGCTTTGGCTCAGAGTTCCTTTTTAGTTTTCTTTGTCACAGTGACGAACGATTTTCTATATATTCATACTTTGCCTGGTAGCCGGCGATTTTCATAAAGAAACTAAGGGACAATAAATTATACTCGGACACTTTGTATTCGAGTAGCGTATTATGTTTAAATTTATTGTATATCCACATGAATGTTACTGCAAAATACAATGCAACAACCAGCAAGTCAGTTTTATTACCAAGAAAACTGATAAAACAAATGAGAGCATAATACATAAACCTATGATATGTTATCATGGCAATTTTGAGGAACGAAAGACAAACGACTATTGTGAACATCGTACAAAATCCCAAAATTAACCTGTTGAAACGAACCAAGTACGGACTGATCAGGGTCATCAACAGATACTATTATCATACAAAATCCTACTTTTTCACCAAAGCGGTCTTCAATCTCAACAAACAAGTGTTCCTTGGTCAATACCATATTAGTCTCCCCAACTTGATCATTACTCGAGAAATGAAGAACTACAACCGGAAAATGATTTTGATCATAACTAGGGTATAATGAGTAACAAAGATCAAAAGCTTGTAGGTCAGATTTAGGTAACCAACCATAGGCATTACGAAAGAATTTGACTATTGCTTCTCGCAAAGGTTTGTATGCACTTTTTACTAACACTGTAAAAGGTGTTCCAGAGTCGATGAAAAAGCCCTTTGTATCATCTCTTTCTACATATTCAAAGATAGACGGGTCGATTCGCAGTCGTTTTCTATTAACACTAATTCCACTTAATGACAAATAGTAACGGGAACCACTTTGCATTGAGATAGTTTTAACTAATCTAGTACCATCACCACTGATTTGGGCATCATCACCAAAGTAAATATTTGATTCTGTTAAGGCAAAATCTTTAACCGGTGGTATACAGTAAAAAAATCTACCATGGATTTGAGCATCAAGTTGGGCTAAGAGCGATCTAGGTTTCGCATTAAGCCCAAAGATACCGGCTACAACGTTGACATTCATGTTAGTTGAACCAAATTTGACGTTTTTGCTCTCGAGTGCACATCCGAATGCTAAACCTTGGTAAGCATCCATATTATTTGTCCTAGAATTCTTAAAATGAAAGGTTTCTCTACCAAGAAGGCACTCGATACTTGCGAACGAGGGTGAAACTCCATAAAGGAGAGAAAGGCCACACGATCCTTCGAAGTTAAAATACGGTGGAAAACACAACTCATCATTAACCCCAACTAGTCGAAATGAAGTGGACTTTTTATATGGGAAATTTTGGGCATCTAACTCAAAGCAAGGATTACAACCTTCACACTGAACCCAAGTTACTTCAGAACCGATGTCTAGTACCACATAAGGAGAGTAAGTAGTATCACCGTAACTTAAATGAAGTTGAGTTACAAACACATTGTTCTGTACTAAAGACAATGGTGACTTTATTTCATCAGGGAATAAACGTTGTCGACGATTGGATATACGTGACATTGTTACGTTGTTAAAAAATTGAAGTCGTTCATAAGTAGTGAATTTTTCTGGAACAATTTGTAAATGGTGCGAATCTATAGGGATCATTCTCATCGATAATCCATTGCTCTTAGAGATGAATGATATAATGGCTATATCAATAAGGTACAAAAAGAGGATGAGTTTGTGTACATTAGGCATTATATGTTTTCTTTTGGTCAATTTTTGTATGTGAAAATTATATATATAACAAGTTGTATATATATTGTGTTACCTTTCAAGATAAATCATAAATAAGTTTGGTGTGTTGGCTTAATATTGTTGAAATTAATATTGTTGAAATCAGGGAGATATTGATTTCTTTCCATTACTCTCTATTAATATACACATCGTGCAAAGTATGCACGGTATATATAGTGTTCTTTATCGGTCTTTATTTATTTATTTTTGAGTGTCTTAATTGTTTACTTTTTTTTTTTCCCACCTTTTAAAATGTTTAATAAATACTTTGATTATAGACTTACATCTTAGTCAACTTGTCGTTCTGTAGATACCTGGCATCTGCGGAATCCCAACAAATACCCGATGATTATCGGACACTGTTATGTATTTTAAAAAATCAAGTCGTTTTGATAAGAATTAGAAGGGAGATAATTCCAACCGTATCCCTTATCACGTTCATGAAAGAATGATGTACATTGAATGTTAGACGATGTATAAACATTTGGTGAAAATCATATTGGTCAAGAAATGTAATTTCTTATTGAGAATTTCCAAGAAAAAACCGATGAAAAATAAATGAACACAAATGTACGGTGTAATTTGTAAATCGTCAAACTTTCTGATAGAATTTGGAGAACTATTAAAACGATTCCATACAAAAATAAGACTTACATGCATTATAATTGATTTACAAGGTTATGTTTATAGTAGGTTACAATATATGAAAGCACTAAATAAAAAAAGGAATTTTTTTTTCCGGTTATTTTGTAAACTATTTTTCGTTTTAGGGTCGGTTTCAAATTATTTCTTCCCAATAGGTCAACGTTATCACTTTTTTTTATTTTGTACAGATTTTATGTAATCGCTTTGTGAATAGAGATAAAAATAAAAGGAAATTATTAAAGATTTAAAGTTAATTAACACCGTCTTAAACAAAACTAACTATTTCCGTGCTCCTCAAGATATTATACGTTGAATAATCCTACTCCATTAGTGTGAGTTTAGGCCCTTTAGTCTTAGTTTTTTTTAGAGGTAATAGGAACCCCAAGATACTACCAATAATATTTTAGTGTTAGGGATTTAGGGTATCAACTCAAGTCCCAGATGAAAAGAATAATACTACCAATAATAATAGTGTCAGATTGTCAGGGTATCAACTCAAAATCCCACATTAAAAGAATAAGGGAAATTGCACATGGTACCCTCAAGGTTTCACATTTTGCCCGAAATACCTAAATTTTCGATCCGAAAAACTTTAAGAGTTCATAACTCGTGTTTATAAGTTCAGAAAGTTACGATTTTTTTTTTTCAAATTGATCATCTTTCCGAGAACTACGACTTGAAAAATAAAATTGTCGAGTTTCGAACTCTTGACTAAGAGATACAGTCACTCAAAGTTTGTTCGTTCAAAAAAATTTGACGTAAAAAATCTCCTAGTTACGGGATCCAAATACGACAATTTCTTTTTTCAAATCATAGTTCTCGGAAAGATGACCGATTTGAAAAAAAAAATTATCAATTTCTGAACACGCAAACACGAGTTATGGGCTCTTAAACTTTTCCGGAACAAAAAATTGGGCATTTCGGGCAAAATGCCAAACCTTAAGGGCACCACGTGCATTATCCGAAAGAATAATACTACCAATAATCTTATACTCCACAATAAGGGATGAAGCTAAGCAAAACTAACAAGGCTATGACTTGTGTGACCTAGTTTCGTCCCTGCCCGGGATACATCTTATTCGAGTAGCCTATCATGTTAAAAGTTAGTCCATCCCTACATGAATAATGTTGCAAAATACCAATAATGCAACATACCAATAATTTTATTAAATCAATAACGATACTTTAAACTTTTAGAAACTAAATTAACATAATGCTACCTATAATATGTTTTCCATACAATTTTGAGGAACGAAAGACAAACGACTATTGTGAACATCGTGTAACACCCCGTGTGTTTATTTTATTTTAATAAAGTTGTTTGACCCATTTAAGTTTATTTTTAATTGGGTAAATATAATTTTTATTATTATGTGAGTTTAAGTCATCTTAAACGAGTTTGATTTTCTAATTGAACTGTTTTTAAAATATGTCGCATAAAAATACTTTGAATTTATTTCTAATTTGTTGGCAAATCGATTTAACTTGAAGTTTTGATTTAATTCCGTTCATTTGTTTGTTTTCTAGCAAAATCGACTTTCTAATTTTTAAGCCGAGTCATATAACCCTCTCTTGAGATAAAATAGACTCTCTTTATCCTCTCTACTTCATAAAATCAGATTTTAGAAAGGGGAAACCCCATTTAGGGGGTGTTTGGTTCAAGCAATTGTGGAATGAGGTATGAGTTTGAAATAGCCTAAACTCATACCTTGTGTTTGTTTAGCAATTTTTACATTTTGATACCCACACCTCAAACCCATGAGGTATGAGTTTTAGAAACCTTGGGTGGGACTGGGAGGTGGGTATCACTCATTCCAAACCCTTGGATATCAAATTATTTATTTAAAAAAAAAACTAATGATTTTTTTTTACCAATCTTGCTGTCACTTTGCATCCATTTGTGATAGACTCCATTTCTACATCTCTCTGACCATCTTCTACCTTCAACCAAGGTACTTTTCCCTCCCCTTTTCTTACAAATAATTTTAAATTATATCATGTTTTACCATACTATTTGTTATTTTTTTTCTTCTCTTTCAAATTAACTAAAATTATACCATGTTTTAGTAGACTCGCTTTTCTTATGCAATTATTGGATACTACTTTGAACAAGGCTTTATAATAAGTTGTGGTTTACTTTGGTATTAATTTGTATGGGAGTTTAAAAATCCGAATCTTATTTTAGTGGAATTTGTTTTCCTAATACTTTTATACATTTGTAAAATTTATGTTTTGTCTTTTAGTTTAGACCATATATAATAAATTGTTTTAATAAGATGATTAAAACATTTAATTTGATTCCTAATTCCAACTTTTTTCAAGCCAAACACAAGGTATGGGAATGAAATTGATTCCAGTAATGAACCAAAGACATGGTATCAGTAATCAAGTTCCAACCCCATACCACCCTGGTATGATTCCTCATTCGAAACTCATACCACTGTTTGAACCAAACGCCCCCTAAAGCTCCATCTCTATCTTCAACCTTAAAATCACTTTATCTCCTTCATTTCTCAACGGCTTTTGATGACTCTTGCACCTACATTCTCCTCTCTTCATCCTCCTCGACCTAGTGTAAGTGCATGTTAGATTAATTTTTGTTTTTGAAAACCTAATTTTGTAAGAATGTCGTTTTTATGCTTTTATTGTTGGGAATCAATGTAGGTGTTGTATTTGACGATCTCTTGAATGGTTATAGCTTGGAAATAAGGTAATCGTGATGGTGTTACTCGATATTGCACTTTGATTGTGTGAATTGTTTGCTAGTCTAATTGATTTGGGGAAAATTGAGCAATATGTGTGATTCTTACTTTTGATTTCAATTCATATGATATTTTATTTAATTAATGTTTGGCATGTCACTTGATGAGATATATTATGCTGGGTCTTGGTGTCTTTTTATCATCTTGAAAGTTGTATGCAAGTCTATGATTTTGGGTCTTTGATTACTGTTAGAGGTAAAAAAAATTACATTTTTTATTATACGACACGTGTTAAGCAACGATTGGAGAAGAGAAAATCAAGTGGATCGATGATGTGGATTAATAACGACCATTGGATCAATCTAGAAAACAAACACACATGTGCTAATTTGTAAGGCAAGTCAAAGAGGAAACAAATATGAAATCAAAACAAACGTGTGCAAAGAGGAAGTCAACCAACTGCTTCCTATTTTTGTGCAACCACCCCTAAGAATGAGGAGCAGAATCTGGGGGACGTTGGAGCAGAACCCTAGTGGATGCACCTATATAAAGGACAAAGTGCAATCAGCAAAAGACCATTCATTCGACAACCATTCCAAGCATACAACAACAAAGATCACACTAATAGTCGTTCTTACCTTTATTATAATCAGTATTCATCTTGTTCTTCGACTTCATAAATTTTCGATTATAGTGCATTGTTGACGGGATTCCGACTCCCCCCGCGGTTTTTCCCACATCAGGTTTTCCGCGTCACCAAAATTCCTTGTGTCTTTTTCTTTTTTTCATCGCTTTACATTTACCCAAATCGCCCGTTTCAATTAAATTCATAGCTATAGATCGGTCACTTTAACCCATTACTTAAATCATTAAATCGATAAAATTTTACCAAAACAATTACTCACGTTTTTACGTTTGACGTGACTGAATTTACTGCTATTTCAAAACTTTTGCTTCTGAAAATATTATAGATGAGTCGGCATCGAAAAAATAAATGGTTTAGGCTTTTGAATCACTCAATTCGGAACCCGGATGAGTAAATGGCGTCAATTTTACGATATTTGATTTAATATACAAATATAATACAAGTGAGACGATTGTTCATATTGCGTATGTGTGTCGTAGTTGCCATGTTATTATGCTTGGTCAATTTATACTTAGTATACTATACATGGCTTATTTGTTTGGCTTGCTAGTGCTTATTAAAGTAATGGTAAGCTGGATATAATAACGTCGTCAAGCATGTTATGTTATTTATTAGAATTGTTTAGTGTTTTGATTCCACCCTTATAGTTTATCACATGTATATTTGTTGATGCATGTGTGTTTTGGTGAGATTTGGGATGTAAAATATATGCCAAATATACTTAGGAAGTTGCAGGAATTGTTCGTGCAGTAGCGTAGCAACAGAACACATCCGCAGGCTGCGGTACAGCCATGACCAGTTCTTGTAAAATGGTCCTTCGTTTCTTGTTTGTTTTAGGCTTATAACCAACCGTTAGAACCGTAAGAGGATAATCTATCAACTCCAATTAAAATAACTGCAAAATAATGTCTAGAACTTTAGTTATGCCCGTTTGAAATTGACTCTTAGTTTCGACAAATTCCAAACTAGTAATTTTGGAGAGGGGCTTTATGTTTTTGTTGATTACGCTTCAAGACTTTTATTCTAATGCTTTGCCATGATGAATTAACCCTTGTATGACATTTGAATACTTGGTTTAGGTATATACTTGGTTATAACACTTGTTTTAAGTCATGCTCATGCTTACAATCAATCATTGAATATTATGCATTGTTATACATGTTGTATGTCTTTGATCATTGCATTTTGAGCATGGTTGCTGGAGTATTTGATTGAGTTAGTGTGAGTATGATGACGTCGTTTGGAGTTAGACGTTTGCGTTCTTCGACCCAACCGTCAAATGTTGTACTTATCCGTTGTGGTGTCCATTTGCTATGCTATGCTTACCTAGACATGCATATCTGCCTCTTTCTGGGCCTTTGGTCAAGTTGTGCGGGACATGTTTCTAAATTTGAGGTTACTCGGCCTTTGGTCAGGTTGTATGGGCCATTTTTCGAGTCTCGGAAGTGAAACGTTTACCACTTATCGTACGGGACTGTTCTGTTCCGTGGTTTTGGTGCACCAGAGTCAGATTGGGGACGTAGAATTTATCGTAGCCCCACTGAGAGGATACTGCTGAGTCAAGATTAGGTTGAGTGCCTTGCTCGCCTTGATGTCGTTCTTGGTCATGACGAGTGAGTCACCGTGGTTGCATTAGCTTATGTACATTGTCATGTCTCACTAGTGCCTAGCTCGCTTTGATGTCGTTCTTGGTCATGACGAGTGGGTCACCGTGGTTGTATTAGCTTATATACATTGTTATGTATCACTAGAGCCTTGCTCGTCTTGATGTCGTTCTTGGTGATGACGAGTGAGTCTGTAACACCCCACCTACTAAAGAGCCTTACCAAGACCTTCCCTAGTGAGTAGAGTGCCACGGCCTCAGTTTCCCGAGGTAATACATATCAAATTAACCATTCAAGAACAACTTTATTAAATAATAATCCATGGTTACAAAATCAATGTCAAACCAATAATGAATGAAAATCCAAAGACTATTACAATGAAATGAATAATGTTAATGATCCGGCGGAAGCTAAGCTTGACAATGTGACAATCCCCAATCCCCATGCGATGCTAATCAATATCACCTGTCAAAGTCTGCTCACCATTCGACACGCGAATGGATCACAGCAATCAAGTGTCAGTATACCACAACATGATGCAATGTACCAATCACAAACATACTGCCAATGCCAATCCACACCACACCACACCGCCAATCAATGAG
>JAOWBH010000017.1:276537-286727 GCA_028566215.1 Silene coronaria
GTATCAAAGGTAATAAAGAATGTATCAAGAATTGTTTTGATAAAAACTATCGTGTAGGGGAATTTACAATCATCTTTCTGTAAACAAATTTATATGAAGCTAATTGGTAGGAGTCTGAAACAAATGCCTTTTTAGGCTCGAACTCAGGACATTTGATTAAGCTAAAACAACTCTATTATATTTATAATCTATTACGTCCCCTTCACTCGAGTATTCGTTGGGTTTGAAGAGTGGTTAATGCACATGCTCCCCAATACCACGTGCTGTGCTGAAATTACACTTCGTGAATTATTGGAGGCTGATTTGAATCCGTGTTTTTGGTCACAGTGGCTCTGGTACATAATGAACCATCTCGACTAAAATCTTAAGGTGATGGTTGAGATTTAATTATTATATTTATAATCTATTAGTAATTTATATTGTAGATTATAGGGAAGAACTCATAAAGCATATAATAAACTTCCCTTTCTGCAACATATTTTTATAACCTATACCCTTACCATATTTTTAAAACCTATACATTTATCCAAAATCTTTCCTTGTACGAACAATTATTTCCAATTGTATATCAAAGATAACTTTTGGCAAAAAAAAAATCACACCTTCCCAACAAAATGCGCGGAATTTAGTAAATTGTTGGGTGAGATTAGCAAATGCGAATAATAATCACAACTCACAAATCATAAATGGTATTCGTCTCGTACCAAAAGTAAGTTTTAGGTTAAAATATATCGTTTTGTTTTTACTACAAAAAATAGGATCTAGTAGAAGACGGAAGTGAATCATCTCCATATCTTTTCTATCCATTTTCTCTCACGTTCTCTTTAAATAATAATTTCCTCTTTCACTCCTATTTTTCTTCCTTTTTATGCGTAAATTTAGAACCGTTAGATGTTATCAAAATGCGATCCGTGCCATTTGTCACGGGCTGACACATTGATAGTAACCGGTCTCCGTTTCTATTTCTTTTAGGAAATGGAGAGAAAATGGACTCCCAAAAGACTTGGAGAAACTGGTTCAATTTTCACAACATATAAAATACTCTGTATTTATTTCGAAAAACTTAGAACATATATATTCTTAGGCTCCGTTTGACAGCGCATTTCAGGTACCTTTTTTCCACTAAAATAGTTTTTTTGTCAAAAAGTTTCAGGTACCTTATTTTTTTAGACGCATTTGACAAGTAATATTTTTAGCTAAATAAAATACCTGAAATGAAATGTTATCTAGGGTAGCATTTGACATTTCAGGTACCTACTTACAATTTAGCTTCCTTTTTTTTGCCTTCAACCTTTTATATCCAATATTGTTACTTTAATTTGTATTGCAACACAATAAATTTTTTTTATCCACGATTTAATAGAAAACTAATGTTGTATTCATAAATACACATTTTTATGAGATATTGTCGATTTTTTTTTTATGTAATCGTGATTTATTAATTATTATTTTCATTTATTTTAGAACATGTTGGAGACTTGTGCAATATAGTGGGAAAAAATCACAGTACATTATATTATACTTAATTACTAACAACGCCAACGATAATAACATAACAATAATAATAATATTAAAAACGATAATAATAAACATGTCCTTTTATGTCATTTGACCAAATATCAGTTACTTTTTCAGCTTGTTTCCAAACCGTTTTTAACAAAAATCAGGTATCTTTTCAGGTTATAATTTTCAGCTACCTTTTCAAATTTTAGGTATTTTTTTAGTTTTTAGGTATCTTTTCAGTAAATTTTACCAAACAGAGCATACATATTTTTATAAGTTTACCCTCGAAAAATAAGACAAGTTTAGATTTATATCAAAACGATAATGAATTATTATTATTAATCAAATCAAATATTAGTACTAGTTGATAATTATATATTCCAAGTAGTTGATTTCACGACTCTGTTGTACTTTGTACGGATAAGACAATGGTCACCAACAAATCAACAATTGACCATTTATGCGTCATTATTTATTATATATATATGATTATTTCTTAACCTTCATATTACGTGATTAACCCTTTTTTTTTCTTAAGGTTAGTTCAATTAATTAATTAATTAATTAATTAATTCGACAGTTCTTTTTGCAGGATTCTCTATAATTCAAGCAAAAAGAAATCTAGGAAAAAGTTAAAAATTCAATGATTTAATCTAATATTATATTATATAAAACAAAAAAAAATAATGACATTAAATCAAGAATGAAGTGGATTCAATTGGGCCATTTATTGAATAAGAGTAGAAGCACATGGGGTTTTGGTGGGGTTCATCACTCTCTCAAATTTCACTCCTTTCATTAAATTATTATTTTAATAAATAAAAACCTAAATTTATTTATTTATAATTTTAATATTAATTATTATTATTATTATTATTATTATTGAGGAAATTTATTACTAGAGGAAGATAAGAGAGTGAGGAAGGTAATGTAATGTTATCAACTGTTACAAATTATACATTATAAAAGTTGAAAAAAAGTGTGTTTTTTGTTGTTAGGAATTCTGGGTTTTGTTAAAGATTTGATTTTTTGAATTGGGTATTCCTCAATTTATGCTAATTTCTTGCCAACCCTAACTAATTTTTACTAAAAATTGGATTTTTTTAATTGGGTAATCTTTAATTTATGGTTAAATCTGCTATATTTCTGGGGTTTTGTTGTTGTTTATTTTTTTCATGGTCTTTCTGTTGCAGTTATTCTTTTCCTTTCCTTTCTTTTTATGATCTAAAGTTTTGGTTTTTTAGGAGAAGAAAAAGGAGGAATCTTTGAGGTTATAGAGAGAGAAAGTAGTGAGAGAAAGTTGTGCAAAAAATAATGGCTGCTGAAAACCCTGAAGGTCTTGAAGCTGTACTGAAAGAGGCTGTTGATTTGGTGATGAATCTTTGTTTTTTCTACTTTTTTTCTGATTTTATTTTATTATTACTCCGAGTTATTTACCTCGCAATTTACAGGAGCCATTGAGACATTGGGGAGTTATTTTCTGATTTTATTTTGTGTTTTTGTTATTTTTGTGTGATGATTTGTGGGTGCAGGAGAATATACCAATTGAGGAAGTTTTTGAGAATTTGAGATGCACCAAAGAGGGTCTTACTAGTGAGGCTGCTGAAGAAAGATTAAGAATTTTTGGGCCCAATAAACTTGAGGAGAAAAAGGTTGTAATTTTATTACCAATTTTATGTATTTTCTGCATTGCATTTTGAGGCGTTCGAATGACGGTTCTAAAGGATGATTCTTGTTAGCCGAGCTCAAATCATTTTGGGATTAAGGGTCTGATGTTGTTGTTGCTAATTTTGTTTCTGCTGTAATTTTTCATGTCTTAAAATGTTGCATCCAGTGTATTTTTTGATAGAAAGTTGCGAAATTTGGCAGTTTTTTCATCTTGGGGATGTCTAATGTTGTACCCATTTTCATTGTTGACTGGTAGTCCTTGGAATGTCAAATATGTGTATATATCTATTGCAAACTGTAGAAGATTTTGAACTTTGTTGATGGTGTTGTATAATAGAATGTGAAATAAAAATATTGATTGTCTCGTAAATTTCTATTTTGGGCGTTGCAGGAGAGCAAATTCTTGAAATTTTTAGGGTTTATGTGGAACCCTCTATCATGGGTCATGGAAGCGGCTGCCATCATGGCGATTGCACTTGCTAATGGAGGGGTAAGGATATTTATTCGAATGTCCTTTTACTCCATTAATTATTCTGCAGTCATTGGTGATATTAAGTTCTCTGTTTATTTGTGCTCAGAATAAGCCTCCTGACTGGCAAGACTTTGTGGGTATCATTACCTTGTTGATCATTAACTCGACTATCAGTTTCATTGAAGAAAACAATGCTGGTAATGCAGCTGCAGCTCTTATGGCTCGTTTGGCTCCAAAAGCAAAGGTATACATCACCCACTTTCAGCGAGTCTTGTATGTGACGGTCTCATGTGCAAGAGTAGCCTAAATCCTGGTGTATTCTGATTTATTAAGAGCGCTAGTGAGTTTGTCTCACATGTATGACCATCTCATATAAGTTTTTGTGATTTGCTTTATAAATTGCGTGTTGTGAGCTTTAGTACTCGTGGTTTAGGATCCCTATTTATTCTGTGTAGATTTTACGTGATGGGAGGTGGAGTGAGGAGGATGCAGCAGCCTTGGTTCCTGGTGACATCATAAGTATTAAACTAGGAGATATTGTTCCAGCGGATGCTCGTCTTTTGGAGGGTGATCCTTTGAAAATTGACCAGGTAGGTTAATTACTTACTATCAAAAGAGGTATCAAATACTCATTTCATGACATTCTAAAGATGTATTTAGTTTACTGAAGTTGTAACGTTTGCAGTCTGCATTGACTGGGGAGTCTCTTCCAGTCACAAAAGGCCCTAGCGATGGTGTTTACTCGGGCTCTACTTGCAAACAAGGAGAGATTGAAGCTATCGTCATTGCAACTGGAGTTCACACATTTTTTGGAAAAGCTGCTCACCTTGTTGACTCAACCAACCAAGTTGGTCATTTCCAAAAGGTAATGAATTTAAACTCATAAGTTGGCTACTTTTCTGGAATTCTGGATCCACAATGTATACATTCTTAAATGTTTTTGTTTCTATGCAGGTCTTAACAGCTATCGGGAACTTCTGTATATGTTCTATAGCTGTTGGGATGTTGGTAGAAATCATTGTCATGTACACTATACAACGGCGTGGATATCGTCCTGGAATTGACAATTTACTTGTCCTTCTCATTGGTGGAATTCCTATTGCCATGCCCACTGTCCTGTCAGTTACCATGGCTATTGGTTCCCATAGACTCGCTCAGCAGGTTTTTTTTTTTTTTTGTTTTCTCTTAGCCCTACTGGTATTAAGATCTCATTGAGTCTTGTATACATTCTTCTCATACTGAATCATACTTCCCTTGGCCCATTTAAATGTATATATTTTATCCAAATTCCCCTAGTATTTTGAAAACATATACAATCAAATGGAAGGTAGAAAGAATGTGAGACCAACCTGAATACTTTATGTATTCCAATTTAATTATATGGATAATGAGTTGATCCCACATATAAGATCGTTTCATATGAGTTTTTGTAAGGTCTTTGAAGTTGAGGTCTAAAACCATTAATAACTGTCTTTAGGGAGCTATCACCAAAAGAATGACTGCTATAGAGGAAATGGCTGGTATGGACGTGCTGTGTAGTGACAAAACTGGAACTTTAACATTGAACAAGCTCACAGTGGACAAAAATCTGATTGAAGTAAGTTGTTTGACCTCTATTTATCTCACTTGTAGTGCTATTATGATTCAAGCTATTAAACTGTAAACAAACTCACTTGCAGGTCTTTGCAAAAGGTATAGATGCCGATACTGTTGTTTTAATGGCAGCTCGAGCATCTCGAACAGAAAACCAAGATGCTATAGATGCAGCCATAGTTAACATGTTAGCTGACCCGAAGGAGGTTAGCTGTTTGGTGTTTTATTTCTTTCTAACATTTTACTTATTCTTACTTGTGGCTTGAGTTATGCGTCTTCACATGTTGTAGGCCCGTGCTGGTGTTCGTGAGATACACTTTTTGCCATTTAATCCAACAGACAAAAGGACAGCATTAACTTACTTTGACAGCAATGGTAAAATGCATCGTGTTAGCAAAGGTGCTCCGGAACAGGTATGTTGTAAATCTTGTTCTCCATCCATCGAATATATTGTTACCATTTGACTTTGGGGGTCAGATGACAGTTGATCGTGACCGATATTTGCTCACAGTATAGGTTAGTTACAACTTTTTTAACAATGTGAAAATTGTCGTTTTGTTAGATCTAATATGAAATTTTACAATGTAACTCTATATATGTGGAGCAATTAATGGTCAAAGTTGACATTGGTTTAACACAAGTTACATGGGCAATAAATTTTGGATGCAGTTAAGTCATATCTTGTTTTATAATTTCTACTTGTTCTGTTTGTGATATGCAGATCTTGAATCTTGCTCATAACAAGTCGGATATAGAAAGAAGAGTACACGCTATTATTGATAAATTTGCTGAACGCGGCCTGCGCTCACTCGCAGTAGCATACCAAGTGAGCCTCAACCAATCCCATAAAGTATAGGAAATGTTGGAAGTGAAGTACTTGCTTTGCTACGAGAATATTGATATGTGATTCTGAATTCTCAGGAAGTTCCAGAAGGTGTGAAAGAAAGTCCTGGTGGCCCTTGGCAATTTATCGGCCTCATGCCTCTGTTTGATCCACCAAGACACGACAGTGCGGAAACTATTAGAAGGGCTTTGAATCTCGGAGTGAATGTTAAGATGATAACTGGTATGTCTCTTTCGTTGTTGTAAGCAATCTCTTTCGTTGTTGTAAGCACTTTTCTTCTTCCACGATGTAAATGGAAGCCAATACCAATGGATGTAACCCTTTCCATCCCCGCTAAGAATTGTTTTCCTGTCCTTAGGGGATCAGCTGGCCATTGGTAAGGAAACTGGTCGTCGATTGGGTATGGGTACCAACATGTATCCTTCATCTTCTTTATTGGGCCAAAGCAAGGATGAGTCCATCGCTTCTTTGCCAATTGATGATCTAATTGAAAAGGCAGATGGTTTTGCTGGCGTTTTTCCTGGTAAATAACCTCTTTTACTTTTTCCAAACCTGTTAAATGACTAATGCAAGGATTTTTGGTGGTCTCACATTTGAGATTGTCTCTTACAACTCTACAAGACTCGCTGGTTTGTATTTAGAATTCTGTTGGTCAGAATGTGTTTTTTAGATCAGGCAAAATTTATTTTTGAAATATAATTGACTGTTTTGATCTTGTAACACGATCCAGAGCACAAATATGAAATTGTCAAGAGGTTGCAAGCGAGGAAACATATTTGCGGGATGACCGGGGATGGTGTCAATGATGCTCCTGCTCTTAAAAAAGCTGATATTGGGATAGCAGTAGCTGATGCAACAGACGCTGCTCGCAGTGCTTCTGACATCGTCCTCACTGAGCCCGGATTAAGTGTTATTATTAGTGCTGTTTTAACCAGCCGAGCAATCTTTCAGAGAATGAAAAATTACACCGTAAGTTATCTGATGTCAGAATAGGATGGTATACCATTATCTTATGCAAGGAGACGACTTTTCAGTACGATGAATGTTTGTATGATTGTAAAGTTCAACTCTTACTTTTTCATTGCTAATTAATGAATTTTTGATTTCTTTTTTACCCTTTCAGATTTATGCCGTTTCTGTTACTATCCGTATTGTGGTAAGTTCAGCAAATGTCCTAC
Organism: Silene coronaria; assembly: GCA_028566215.1. Classification (NCBI taxonomy): domain Eukaryota; kingdom Viridiplantae; phylum Streptophyta; class Magnoliopsida; order Caryophyllales; family Caryophyllaceae; genus Silene; species Silene coronaria. The sequence continues at coordinate 283,796 of JAOWBH010000017.1, forward strand.
AATATCAATATGGTTGTTGCTAAAAGTGGCAAAATGACATCAGACTACAGTTCTTGTGGGCTGGTGTGTACTGGCTGTAAGCAGAGTGTCTTATTCACTGCGTTTCTTTTTAAATGGCAGCTTGGCTTCATGCTGCTGGCTCTCATATGGAAATTTGATTTCCCTCCCTTTATGGTGCTGATCATTGCCATTCTCAATGATGGTACTTTTATCTTCTCTTCACGTCTTTACAGTTGTCCATATCTTTAGCTTGAAATGGTACTAATAGGTCTAAGCTGTGACCTTGACCACCTTGTCTTTTGGTGTATAGACCTATATGGGCAAAGCTTACTCCCAACCACTTTTGGGACCTTATCTCTTATGTTACTTAGACATCCGTAATGGTTAAAATGACACATCGGCTCTATGCATTGCTGGATCTACCTAGGATCCTTGGACACCTAAAAACCTAATTTTATTTGCATTTACCAATTACGTATTTCAAAAAAAAATTGTTACTGTAACTTTTTCTTAACAAATATCCCTAAATTTTAGTGGGATCTCTGAGTTTTTCCTAGATCAGCCGATATGGTACCTCTAAGTATAGACCTCTAAGGCTTTAACTTGCTTTCCTAGTTTGATACTATGGTCACTGAATCACTCTTTTCCCAATTATATTGTATAAACAATCTTGGCCCAAACGTTTCCTGCTTATGACTTTTTTCTTGAAAATCTCTCCTACATGCTATCAACATCTCTGTGGTCCGATCTCATTGTCATATCTTCCCACGAGATTTGTGTATGATGTGTTTGTCAATTGACATGCATGTTGGTGTTTCAGGTACCATAATGACCATATCAAAGGATAGAGTAAAGCCATCTCCTATGCCAGATAGCTGGAAATTATCTGAGATTTTTGCCACGGGAGTTGTCATCGGAAGCTACTTGGCCATGATGACAGTTATATTTTTCTGGGCTGCATATGAGACTGATTTCTTCCCGGTATGCAGATTTTCATCAAATACTGACTTGGATGATTTGAGCCATACTGCACTTGTTGAATGCTTGTTTTACTTGAATTAATTATGCTTTGTGCTGACCACCCTTAGACCTTGCAAAACTGACTAGCCACCAACTAATTTGATTTCTATATTAAGAGCCATGATCAAAACGACCCGAAATGAATTGACTGACTGGTGACAACTGACCCCAAAACAACCTGATTGTAGTCAAAATCACCTTACAATAACGCACCTGAGTGATTCAGTCGCATAATGACTCGATTCAAATCCGTTTGACTTGTCTAAACTCACCTTTAATTATTTTTTGATTTTTTGTGCTATCGTTGCCTACAGTTTTTGTAGTAATTTTATAGCTGTGATGAGTAATTTAGTTACTGGTTATTTTGCAGAGAGTATTTGGAGTTGCACACTTGGGTAAGTCATCAGCTACAACTCCTGAGGCGAATCTGGTTATCACGCACAAGCTTGCCTCTGCAATATATCTTCAAGTCAGCACCATTAGTCAGGCTCTTATATTTGTCACTCGATCTCGAAGTTGGTCTTTCGTTGAACGTCCTGGCCTATTTCTTGTTGGAGCTTTTATTATTGCCCAGCTGGTAATTCCTCATAGAATCTCCTTTTTCTTTGTACTCGGAATGAATACATTTTTTTTTAAAGTATTGTCAACTCTCAAAACGAACGGTCTTATGCGGTATTTTTTCTCAGCCTATTATTAATTGCGTTGCTCACAATTCTGTATTTGAGACCTTCTCTTACGCGGGCCGTCTACTTTGCAGATTGCTACTCTAATTGCAGTATATGCTAATTGGGCTTTTGCAGCTGTTGAGGGGATTGGCTGGGGTTGGGCTGGTGTGATTTGGCTGTATAATCTCATCTTCTATATCCCACTCGATTTTATAAAATTCTTCATTCGCTATGTTCTGAGCGGAAGAGCCTGGGATCTTGTAATTGAACAAAGGGTATGTGACTGTTAAATTGTCTCTATTGTGAACTTGCACAGTATTTTTCAATCGTTTTGACTAATTTGTCTTTTCTTTAGATTGCCTTCACTAAGAAAAAGGACTTCGGAAAGGAGGAACGTGAGCTGAAATGGGCACACGCACAAAGAACCCTTCATGGTTTGCAAATGCCAGAGGCGACAATGTTCACAGAGCGGACAAGCTACCATGATCTCAACCAAATGGCCGAGGAAGCCAAAAGAAGAGCTGAAATGGCCAGGTACTGTTTGCACTTCTGTCGTCCCAATTACTCTCTTGTGAGACAGTCATGTTAGTTTCATGTAAGGTGACTCCATATGAATATGAAACCTACTCATATACGGAGTACTTCTTTAACCCACTAACGTGAAGAATAACCTGCTTTCCATCTAGTTTGCTCTAAAAGAGGTATTATCCCCGAGATGAGGCCAGTCGTTTACGGCCACACATATGATGGTCTAAAGGGGTCTCATGTATCCAGTCACCCTAGTTCATGTGTTTCAAACAATGAGAGGATTCCGGGTGTCAGATAATGAACTTTTGTTGGCCAGACGTTCCTTCACAGTAAACGAAGCACTTACACATCGAAAAAAAAAGAAATTAGTCAATTACAATTGAAGGGTCATACCAAAAAAATTGGAATGTGGGGTTGAGAATGCAAACTTTAAGAACCGTCCCTAGAAATTTGCGTGATCTTATGTAACAAAATCAATAAAAAGTTTACACACACTCACTTTTATATGGTAAGATCGCCAAAATCTGTGGGTATTGAAGCCCCACTCCCTTTAAGCCTCCTACGCCAGTGCATAAAAATCTTGTTGTGCTCGCGTCTCACATTACTTGGCTTCTTTCAGGTTAAGAGAGCTTCATACACTGAAAGGGCACGTTGACTCCGTGGTGAAGCTGAAGGGGCTTGACATCGAGACGATCCAAGGAGCTTACACAGTCTAAGTC
>JAOWBH010000017.1:318371-330233 GCA_028566215.1 Silene coronaria
ACAAATAAAGTATGAGGTAATAAGCTCGAAAAAAATACACATATGCTCAAAAACAAAAAAGTCTGAGGTAGTACATCTGATGTATGTTTCTATTTCTCATAGTACACCCTTCAACTTAAGGAAGTACACCCAATAGTTTTCGACTTTTCAGTGTCACAAATTATTCTGTAAGGCGTGAAAATAAATTTACTTTAAATATTCATTTTGATACAATCTTACACAAATCACATTTTTTATAAGAAAACAAGAATTAGTTGCTCAAGTAGTAAGAGAGCTTTTACCTAACCATGAGATTGAAGGTTCATTCTTAACCATAGCATAGTATGCTCATTTAAAAAAAAATGTTCATTTTTTATTATTTGGTTTGGTATGTAAACAACCGAATAATACACATGACTTGAAACTCCACGTGCATTCGAATTCATCCATAATGGATGTAAACAACCAATATTTTCTAATTCACATAAATTTTAAAATCATGTGATATGGAACTTTCTAAGCATTGTAACTTCTCGTATGTAATCAAACGATTTATACTTACCAAGAGGAAGTATCGACTTGTAGAGTATATAAATCAACTGCACTATTGTGGAAAAATTGCAAGTTTATGAGAATTTTAAGTTTTTCTATTGGCAAAATTTTCACATACCAAACATGTCTAACTATTGTATTTGCAAATTTGGTGTGCTCAGTTTTGTTTGAACGACCAAGAAATCTGCATCCATTATCTTAAGTGCACACTGGATAAACTCCTGAGTATACGTGTTGGACAGTATATAGTAGCTCCTAGTATTTGACATGTTTTACACTCAACACGGATATAAACATCTTAAGTGCACATTGAATTAACTATTTCGAAATAACTCCTTTGTGGTGCCGACTACCAACCAAAATAGAATGATGAATATTCAAAAATGATTAAAAATATCTCCTATCCAAATGACCATTAAAGCAAGCAATATTGAGCATAGCTACTCAAACACCAATCATCATTTATCAGACTGTCTTTTTCTCTTTACTCTTTTCTCTTTACTTTTCTTTTACCTTTTTTCCCCTGTTGCTTTTGTTAGGGCAAAGGGAAGACAGTCTTGACCCTAGTACAGCTAATGCTGTGCAGTTCAGAACTTCAATTTTTGATTCAAAGCCAATGTCCCATAAATTACAAGGGAACATATAGTTATTGAAGAATTAACTTCCTTAAAGGAAATTTGGACAAAAATAAGCCACAAATTTCATGGGCCATTATAATTTACATCATATCATAACTTCCTCAACATCTATCCATCTACTTATCTGTACATTTTTACTTTTGTTAACGGGCTGAACTCGATATTTCCATACGGAAGAGAACTAACCAACTTTGGTTTCTTTGATCTAACCGGAATATATGAGATTTTGGCATCTTGGTTCCACGTTCCTGTGTTCTCAAGGTTTTCGCCAGTTGAACTATCTCTAGGCTCGCACATTAGACTGACGTTAGAAGACTGAGAATTCTAGGCTCGCTCATTTGCCTTGTTTTTTGACTGCAGGGTGCCGAATTAAACAATCAGATGACAATAACAATATATTTACAGAGAACTTGTACATTTCCTGACTTTTAACAGATTACTAGTACACTGTCAACTTTTTTACAAGAACAGTGAGTTACCTCTTTGAAACCAGGATCTCCGAACTGCCTGGCGAACATGACGCTCATTTCTCTCTAATAGTTCATCGATTCTATGCGATTGAGATAGTAATGGTCCTGAAAATTCAACTTTTTCCTCTTGACTCTGTAATCCAGCATAAAGAAAATTAAGATTAAGAAAAAGCAGTGGGGCTAAGATAAATTCAACTTTAAGAAATGGGGTGGACAAGTAGATATTAACTAACCATACGATTTCTTCTGGATGTCATCTCCTTTTGGTAAAGGGCTAAAGATAACTCCTGTGAATGATACTCATCTGAGGTATCAAAAGAGTCGGGCCGATCAAACTGGCTCCATTGTCTTCTCACTGTATGCTTTAAAGTCTCATTACGAGAATGGGCGCTGTCACGGTTCTTTGATTCCGAATCACTTCTATTATGTGATGTGAAGTAAGTCTCTAAACCATTACAACTAAGCTTGGAACTAGACCTTCGATGTGATCTAACAGAAGCGTTATCATCTCTTCTACTTTTTGCCCATGCAAAGCCGCTTGACTCTGGAACGGGAAGTGGGCCTGAATATGGCACCTCTCCTTGAGATGCGTGCTTCACGTGAGAAGGTTCATCCCGACGATGAAACGATGGCTTTGGTGGGTCCCTTCCTCTTATATCTTCCTCTGGATGAAAGAGTGCTAAGTTTCCATTGATTTTGATCCTCTGAAGATCTTGTGGTGGCAATGGCAAACCCTTCGCAAGAAGCATTGATATCAGTAAAGATTGATCTGTTAACCTACTGTGTCGAGGGAAAATGAGCTAACATAAGTTAAGAGGAAAACCTCAGGCGGGGCCTGTCGACGGGATTCGTTTGATTTCTTCGTAGTTTTCCTTCCAGTTTCATGCCCTCGGACCCTTCCATTGGTTTTCTTCCTGCAAATCAGCAAGGAACCAGATAACAACACTCGATGTTAATTATACTGTCTACCAATACAGACTACATCAACATTACCCTAGTGCACTACATGGCTCTCAGTGAGAGAGAGTGTTGCTGAATGAAACATAAAAATAATTGCATCATGAAATGCTTCAACGGATTGCCACTTTACATTAACAAAAGCGTAGATAGTTGAGTGAGTAGTGGGTATTTAGCTCCAAGGAATTGCCAGGCAATGGATCTCAAACAGATCATTTTAAAAACATCGAGATTTCTCCATCACATACAAACTTGTCTACGTAACAAGCTTAACTGAAGTGAACCACAAGCAGAAGCCCTTGTCCCAATCAAGTTTAAGAAACAAAAAACAAAACTACGAAGGGAAGGACCAAAAATTACCTTCTAGCATCATCACGTCCTTTTGCATCAATTTCTTTATTAGGTGGGTATTTTGGCAAAGTTGACGGATCACACGCAAAAGGCTTCGTGGTTAAATACTGAGAATGAAACAAAATGAGCAACATTAGGGATTTGATTATTCTATCTCCATAGACCAAGCAAATTTTGAAGTTGACATTCGCTCAGTCCAACAGCCGACTTGGCTGTTAAAATTCAGAAAAGAAATGTACCCAACTACCCATAATTAAAAAAAAAAAAAAAACAAGATCACTTTGTACCTCACAATAAAGTGCAGAAGAAGCATTGCCACGCTTGTATGGCTCAACTGAAAGTAAAGTCTCAATAAGGTCCACTGCTGTTGTGGGCAAATCTCTGCAAGTTTCCATAAGAGAACTTTCATAATGCTGTTGTGGCTTAAAAAGAGTCGCATGAGGAAGTTTAGATTTCTTCCAGTACTCATCAGGAGGAGATCCGCATAGCTTAAAGATTTTATGCAGCTGTTCAACCTATAGATTGAGTGAAACAATGTCCCTCAACTTTTGCCGTAACAAAAAATGGCCTAAATACTTATTATACTAAGACAATATTATTGTTCACCCATATCACAATTTATGGTATATATATAGGCGACTTTGATAAAAACCATTTCCCAACATACTTTATAAAAGAAAATGATTCTGAGAAGTCGTGAAGAGTAATTACCAAAAAAAAAACTCTCCCCACGTCAAATTTAGTGTCCATTTGACTTAGATGGTCAGCCGAATTCAAGTTTGATTCCTTAGAACTATTTTCATTTTATTTATTAAAGTGTGTAGCTAATGTAAATTGTCAGATAATTTCGGCCAAACTTAACATCAGCTAACCATCGAAGTCAAAATGGGACAATAAAAGGGATGCATGGAGTATAATATACAGGAAACGAGGAGTTTGACAAAGTAATCACCTCGGTCCTCCCTTGAAGAAGGGGCTTTCCGAGGAGAACTTCTGCAAATACACATCCAACACTCCATAGATCAACAGACGGTCCATAACTTGTTGCCCCGAGCAGCAGCTCAGGAGGCCGGTACCAAAGAGTTACAACACGACTAGTTAGTTGTTGTCGGTGTGATATACTGCAGAAGTTGGCCAAACCAAAATCTGCTACCTTCAGGATCCCTTCATTATTTACAAGAAGATTTGATCCTTTAATGTCTCTATGCATTACACCTCGAGAATGGCAGTGTTCAATCCCAGACAACAGCTGTTTCATATAGCACTTGACCTGCATAATTATTATAAGTCACGTGCCTTTAAAACCCTAATGATAAACCTATGATCAATCGAGAAAGAAGCAGTAAACAGCACTCGGAACATTGAGCTACCGACTCCAACATTGTTATGTACTAAATGAGAATGTCCGCAAAACATTATCATGTCATCCCAAAATCGCGACAGCAGTATGTTTTCCCTGGCACCAGTAAGAATTGTATGAGAGTGTCTCACACGGAAGCCAAACCCAAATTCTTGAATCTTCCTCATTCAATTACAAGTTGATGGGCTAGTCTCACAGAAGACCGTTTCATGTAAATTTTCTGTCCTCGCACAGCCACATAGAATGAATAATGATAAATCAAGCACAATATACCTGTGACTCTGTAAACTTGATGTCAGGGCAAGAGACTAGGCCAGCAAGATCATGTTCCATATACTCAAATACAAGGTATATGCTGCATGATAATTTGGAAGCAACTATTCCTTCCAGTTTTATAACATTAGGATGATCAAGTCTGCGGAGAATCAAAATCTCACGAGCCATAAACCGCACACTCTCAGGCTCAAAATTGTCAAAACGGACTTTCTTTAACGCGACTATTTTCCCTGATTCAAGGTCACGTGCTCGAAAAACACTGCTGTATGTTCCTTGACCAATCTACATCACATGAAGAAAAAAAATCATCCAATGAAAATATAGCACAACCGACTTTATTTACCACCAAAATATTCCTCTCACATTGCAAAAACTCATACAAGGCAATCTTACATCTAAAACCAACTCATTAACCCTATAATTAAACTTAAAATACACAATGACTGCTGTAAGTTTTATTTTCACGTGAGACCGTCTCATACAAATTCTGCATTACAGGACGACGACAACAACAACAACAACGACGACATCAGAGCCTTAATCCCATCTGACAAAAGAAAAAGGAATAGCACAACATAGACTAGTTTTATTCAAAGCAATGAACATAAAAACAAAAATCCAAGAATGCAGCCAAATTAGGAAAAAAAGCCAAACTTCAAATGCAACTCCAAATAATTGGAATCATATGTGATATGTCTACTTTTTTCCATAAAAACCCAAGAAAAATTTCCAGAAACAGGATATCACTCTCAGTACTAAGAACATTCCCAGTACATCACATGATCACTGTACTAAACATTAAAAAATATTTCAAGAAAATAAAATGTGACCCTCAATTTACTTACCGAGTACTTGTTAAAAACTATTACCACCCCGTTTCAATCATTTGTTTACTTTTTTTATTCACTGTGAGCAATACTTTAATCAAAGCTAAACAAATGATTTTTATGGATAGATTAAAAAAAAATCCAATGAAATCCATGAACAGTATGATGTTATATTATCCAACCATTTGTAATTCAACACTAGATCAATAATATTACGGGTAATAAATGGTAGAGGGGGCTAACAGAATCGAACAAATTAATGTAAACAATGTAAACCTTGGATTTTCTTAGTTAACATTTTTTTTATTCCACACTCCGTCTCAATCATTTGTCCACCTTTCAGTGAAATAGGTAAACAAATGAATGAGACGAAGAAAGTAATATTAATTAAAAAATCCGTCACACAAATTCCCAATCAAATTTTGCGTCCCATAATTTCAAATCCTAACCCCGTAACCAAGCGTCACACCATTCTTTTGAACAAAACAAAACTAATGCATCAAAAATTGAATTTTGAACCTACATTACAACTATCAAAATTTCAAACTTTAAGCAAATGATCGGGACTGAGGGAGTAATAAACACGACCTCACCCACCTTCTCTAATTTCTCAAAATTATCGACTCGAAGAGGCAACCACCCATGAATAGCCTCCGTCGCAACAGCGCTAAGCCACGCCGGCCAACCGGCGGCGATTTGTTCCCCTTCCACGTACTTAGACAAGTTTCCAAGTCTCAAACTCACTGAGTCGGAACTCACTCGTCCTGAGTCACCCCGACTCGCCGTCGCCATTACTGAGTCACCACCCACCGAGTTGGAGTAAAATTTCTTGGTGGATCCCACATTATCCCGGAAAACGCCGGAAAGGTCGAGTGCTGGGGTTACTGATACTCCACCCTTTGAACTCACACACCCCATTAAATAATTAATAAATAAATAATAATTGATTATATTAAATTAATGGAAATAATTGGATTTACATGAAAATTAGGAAAGAAAATAGGGAAATTGGAGAAAATGAGGTGGACCCAGATGAGATTAGGGACATTGGAGAGTGCCCAGATCGTTAGATTTGTTGTTAAAATTGAAAGATTGAATTTTGGGGAAGAATGTGAAGTAATGAAGAGTGTGTGTGAGGAGTGCAAAAAATTGTGTATGTGTGTTTATATATGGCGAGAGAATTTAATTAGATACGAATAACTGTGATGATCTTGGTGATGTGAACACAAGTACACAACTGGTTTAGCGCATGGTTTTTGATGTTTCTTTGGTTTCTACTTTCTACTTTGTTTTTATTAAATAATGTAGTCGGGTATAAGACGGTTTTATATAAAAAATTGTGCGGTGTTTCAATGAGTATTTGTGTAGTTAAATGATGATTTTACAATAGTATTATTTCTAAATTTGAAGTATAAAATTTGACATTGTTGATTAGTCATGATGAATGCCGAGTACTAATAATTTTAAAAATTCTTACTCACTCCATTAAAAATAAGAAGATAAAAGTGATTAACCAAAGTTGGTTAGTTAAGTTTTAAAAGAAAAAAGTTGGTTAGTGTAAGTAACAAAGGATCTTGTTTCTCAAACACAAGTTGTCAAGCAATGGTGGAGTAGGAAGCGGCTAGCTAGCTAGTAGAGATATTCGGCTCCGTCGACTGAAATTTCAAAGATTTTAGTTAAAAAATTTCAACTTTTTTCGATTTTACCCTGTACCATTACCTCTTCGCACCTGCTGAAATTTCCCGCCCCCACTAAGCACAAATTCTATCTCGCCATGTTGTTAGATGTTCGATTCCCGACTCTTGACAATGAAAAAAACAAATTTCGTGAAACAACTAAGAAAATATAATACTCGTAATAAACTTTTCCGTGAAACATAAGTGGTTGTTAATTGCATAAATATTTATTTTTTGTTACCACAACTTTTAACGCAAACGCATCTCTTTGAAACAATTTGGTGGGTTTAAAGTACTTTACAATTTAAAATATTTGTCACACAATCTTTTGATCTTTATTTGAATCGTTGTGGAAAAAATAGTCTTATAGGTGAAGTAATAAACATCTTGGGTCCCCACTAAGACAATCAATCCATTGTTGCCGTAGGTGAGTTGGATTAATGGATGTGTTGGAACTAAAACATGTAAATATGGAAAACTCTTGTTTTATACGCCCACTTTCCGTCTCATTTAGACGGGCATATGTGACCATTTTATGTTTAAATGTAACCACAATGGTACATACAATGTTACAGTTTATGTTAACTTGTTTTTTAATAGTTGTCACATTTGAATGTAAAATGGTTACGAAATCCTATCTTATTGTTTCAGACCAAAATGGCTCGTCTGAAGTAAGATCAACTGATGTAAATAAACTAGTAATTCACGGATCACAAATTGTTATATGGAGTTAGTTCAATAATCCAAAATCTAAAAAATAGAAATAATAATTGAGGTTTAAATTATGTTTTTGATTCAAACTAGGCTACAACTCGAGCTTCAATTTTTAGGTCCGACAAGTTCCGGACAGGAAATGTGCTCGAGCTCACAACTTTGAAACGATTTAGAGCCAATTCAGATTGAAATTGAAATTGACTTTGTTACAATCCTGAACGGAAGAATGGTGATAAAACATGCGGAGTAGGAGTATATAATTGCTGCCTGCCATTATGTAATCAAAATCATTGGCCTTAGATCATGAGCACACTAAAGTCCTTACTATTTGGAACCCTAATCAATTACTTTCAACTAGCTAAATTCTTAGTATCTTGACTTAATTATATGTTTTTCTTCTATCAAATTCTAAAGAGTGTTAGCTTGAGGAGGTAAGTTCTTGTAGACATCGTATACAATTGTCCATGAATCGTACTCCGTATGAGCAATATAACCTTCTTATCTTATAAACGAATAAAATACACTACAAGGTAAATTTTGCTTATATGAATTACAATTGCAAGTGTCTAGAATATAGAGTATTATTTTACCGGTATGTGAGAGGAGAAGATCGGAGAAAACCTGAAAGAGACTGTTTAAGATGGCTATATCCGACATCCGTCTTAAACAAGAATCTTTGCACGAGCAATTAGCACCAATAGGTTATTGATTAAATAGCTTATGAGAGAATTAATGGAGGGGGAGTTGAAAAGTATGTAATGTGTGCTCTTCCAAAACCAAAATTGAGCAAACATGAATATATAAATGAGTAAATCACACATTGACACTATACACTTGATTGTAAGGCAAGTTAGTGATGTAGGTATGCGGCGTCAATTATAATCAACCAAGTACAACAAAACTAGGCTTTCAATTAATTAACTACGTTGATAACAATTAAGATTAGCCTAATTAATCATTGTCTATTATGGAGTAACACGTAATTTTCAACTGGACACCACATTTGCAAATCAATTCACGTCTTTGTGTACCCAAATTCTAGAATAAATTAGTCTCACCATGAAACGGTTCTGTTTTATAAGAAAAATCATTAATTTATTGCTATCGACAAAAAGAAAGTGATTTTTACACAAATAGATCGTCTTACACTGTAAAAAAGCACAATTTTAAAATATGCACACTATAAACGCAGATCAGGCCGTAATACGAATGTGATAATATACCCACAAATTCAAAACTCATTTCCATTTGTACAAAGTTTAAAACTTTGTGACATAAAATCCACAACAATGTGCAAAACTCCCACCCTTAACTCAATTTACTCAAAAAAGTCCCAAAGTAATTTTAAGTTCTTAACCTTTGCTTTCTTGTGTAAAGTGAGCCACAAAGGTAAATATGATGTTTGCGGGTTTGAAGTTTGAACCCATGTCATAAGTAAATATGATTCGATATTTCGATATAACTCCATAATATGATCTTTCAATAACTTTTTACCCCAAATGATAACATAAAATTTAGTTATGGGGTATCCCATCTATCAATATACTAGTAAGCATTTCAATGATGGTAGTAAATCAAAATTTATGATGATGTTGTACAAACTTCAACATATAAATGATAGTATTCATGATGTATACCCAAACCAATAAACTCTAAGATTAGTCCCCTATCAATAATGATTCATGAATTTGCTTTTCGACGACCAATAAATTTAGTGTAATCATCAACACAATGCCGATCTTCATAGCTCACATTCAATCTGTCCCAAGGTAATTTCGACAATCCAATAGGAATAGTTAATGTCAGGCAGCCTGGAGACTGTCATGAATCTTCAGTATACGGTAACTTGCAAGGAGTGGTGCGATCTTTGCCCTTGAACGCTCCTAACATTTCAGCAACAGACCTGCAACGACACTCGTTCCCTGGTCGTATAACATCCCCATATACTGCCATCTCAATTATATCAAGCTCCCTGTCTAGAAGACGACAAACAGCCATATCAGCAAAGCCAGTGACAAGAATTACAAAAGGAGCTTAGGAAAAACCAGGCACCGTAATGAAAATATACTTGTAATTCGTTAGGAGTTAGGACGGCTGAGCAACAGAGATAGTAGCTTAACTTAAACGCAACAAGGAATATAATCATGGTAGGCAGGAAAAAACAGACAAACCGTGTCGGAAAACTCAATTCATCTAGCGAGGGAATCTGAACAAAGCTGAGTCTATCATACACTAGTCACCAAGGTTAGATGCAGGCATGCAGCACAAATTATTTCTGGACTAAATACAAAGAAACTTCATAGCTACTCGTTAACTAGTATGTGAATGAAAAACATCGCAGCATGTAATACAGCTGGTTTGTATACAGATTGTACTAAGAAACAAATTTTGTCCCATACGGCTTTATAATTATGAATTCATGAGAAATTTGTGAGCTAGAGAACAGGTTACAAGATGTCAAGGGTGTAACGTAAAGGAGCGTGACTTCCTATGTGGCTGTAATTTCAATTTTCAAATACGTTCACCAAATGCGCTAAATCTTCATTTAATATCAGAAAATTAAGTTTATTTCCAAGTTTGTAGCTTACTTTTTGACCATTTTCTTCCACAAATACAGGCGCTATTATCAAATAAACATGAGAGAAATTTTTTAAACAAATACAGAGACTATTTGCAATATACGAAGTACATGTTTGACAATAGTTCAAAAAATAAAGAACATTGAGGATTAAGTCGCGAAAAATTGTCAAACAGTTAAAATGTCAGCGTTTTAACGGAAAATAACATGGCAACAATCTAAAATTGTGTCATATAATGTAGCATGGACATTTTATACCAACGGCAAGAGGAAGACTTGTGCAAAAATAAAAAGAAATACAAATATGTACAAAAAAAAAATGAATGGATTTGGTTACTGGTTTAGATGTGAGTATCTCGCAACTCTGAAAAGCATTTTGTACTACAATCATGTACATTGATCTTAGCTCAAGGTAGTTAATATGATGGTTGAAGTATACAACCTCACTGCCTATAACGATTCTCCTACTCAAAGTGACCCATGTCGTGAGTTGAACGTAAGCAAACCCCTTCCACATAAAAATAGATAAGTTGTTCCCAAGTGACTCATGACTGAAAACAGGACAATCGGCTACTAATTTTTGAATAAGCATATGAGGGCAGTTCTATGAGCCGTTTTAATTGAGGTAGCAACATAACATGTCTCCAGAAGAAGCTATTCATTTCGGTGCTATAAACCGGGACAACTAATTCTACTAAAATGATTTGCATGTACTATGTGAACATTGGGGGTGTCTCTACATTAGAAAGCTTTAAAATATCTCATGAAGTTGCGAATTTGACACAAGACGTGCTTTATACACATAACCACAGAATCAAGGATGAGCAAGGAAAAGATCAGGGAGACAATAATGAGAACTAGAAAGACTAATGAATCGTAAATAAAGAGAAACATTTTTGAAAGCTCCAATAGTTAGCCTCAAGTTACAAATGAAATAATTTGAATATTGTATCCAGCAATCAGTTCAAACTGAAATTTTAAAAACATGGAAAGACAAACAGATGCACATATGACATACCTGTGAATTTTAAATCACATGAATACCCTTTCAATAACTTGGGATCCATCTCTTTGTCAGATTTGTATCGGTTGACCCTAGTTTGAAGGATTTGACAATTGTTAGCAGTGGATTCACCTCCTACAAAACCAGTTTGCAAATGTTCAAGCATATTTTGACAGTATTAGGTGTCTCTGTTAGGCAAATAGAAACAAGAAAAAGAGAAATGCCAGATAACTGAGCAAGCTCACATCAGAAAGAACAAGGGTTCGGCAAAAGAAGTTCAGTACTGGATAAAAGATCTTTAACTTTCAGTTTCTAGTTCCTACTTCCTACACAACTATTCTACATTTGAAGACGATGTGCAGCCGCTGAACTGATTCAAACAAAAGGAAACCGGACTGCTCACTTCTATGTTCAAAATTTAAGGTATTTCTTTGAGGTAGTGTTTGAAATGGGAAATTGGTTTTATTTTCATGATTCAATC
>JAOWBH010000017.1:338222-350126 GCA_028566215.1 Silene coronaria
ATAACTTGAGTTCCTATATCATCTACACATCTCTTTAACCCAACTTCAGGATTCATAAAAAAGATGGCATCTACATCACGTTTAAATCCCTCACAAATCTCAGCCTCCTCAACAATGGTAAACCAACTAAATTCATCAATATCAACACCAGTGGTCCTATTAAGTCTACCATTATACACAATACCAGATTCATCTTTACTAAACTTACCACCGTACATGAATTTTACAGTAACCATTTCTGTAGAATCAACCTAAAAAATTAGGGAAATCAAGTATCAAATACACCGCACGAATTAGAAAAATCAAAACCCTAAAAACATAAGCGATTTATTAAAAATAAGTTAAGAAATTTGGGGGAAATCTGAGAGAAATCAAAACCCTAATAAATAAAGAGATTTAATGAAAAAAAGGTAAGAAATTTGAGGATAATCAAAATCCTCAATATTTAAGAGATTTTATGAAAAAACAAGCAAAAAAGTTAAGAGATTTAGGGAACTCACAGTAGCCATGGCAATGAGGATAGCAATGTTGATCAATTCGTTCCACAGTTGATAGCAATGTTGGGGAAATCAGTTTTAGGGGAAATCAATTCTGGGAGCAATCAATTTAGGATTTCATCGATGAAGAATGTTTAACAAGTATTTGGGTTTTGGTTTTGTGAATAAACTAAAGGAAGTATTCAATTATGATGTTTAAACACAAGGTAACCGGCTGTCAAGGTAACCTTATATTCGGTTTACTACAAGTTACATGAGGTCAAGGTTGGGATTATTCCCAGTTAAACACGAGTTTAGATTAATATGAGAAGAGAGACCTTAGTTTGGATTATTGTCATGAAATAACCCTATTTAATTTTGGGTTTATAGTTTTATATATTACATATTATAATTTGAAGTTTAAAAAAGTAATATGATTGTCAAATTTGATCTTATTTCGAGCTAATGTATTATCGAGCCATCCTATTAGGTCAATATCGGGTGACGGTGTTAGTTCAGGATGATTCAGGTCGGGTGTGGGATAAGACTAATAAGACAGTTGTTGATAGCGGTTTGACCACGAGTAAAAGGTCAATTCGTTTCGGTTCACCCAATTTTCGGGTTCTATCGAATCGGGTCATTTTTTTTTGCCAACTCTAAAGAATGATTGTTAGGTAACTTGGGTTATATGGCAATATCAAGTAGTGCCTTCAAAGTTTAAAGTCATTAGTGACATTTAGAAGACAATTTCAATTATTTTGTTTTGATAAGTTGACATTTTCCAAAGAAAATTTAGCAATTTCCAATTTTATGTCACTAGTTCAAGTGTGATTAGGGATGTAACCGATCTGGTTTGAGCTTGAGCTTAGGTCGGCTTGAAATCGGCTCTGAAACATGTCAGTGTGTGATAAACACTAAACAGGAAATCATGGCTTTGACATCAACAATGAAATACTTTGGTAATATATTTACCAATAATCTCTACATGAACAAGATCCATTCACAAAATGGTGAAACCTCTTGTTATCTCTTACAACAATCTCCCTTTCACAAACTTTAGACACCAACTTAATTGCATTATGACAATCATTACATATTCTCAGATTCTTGCAAATCCTCAATGTTACACCTTTACCAGAATTCAACAACCCGAAACATACTGCTAGTTTCTCACTATGCCCTCTTAGTACTTCTAGCTTTTCGTCTTCTCTTAAGTCGTGAAGGACCGACCTAGTATCAGGGATATACCCGATACATCTAATCTTCTTCTCTATGTCGAGCCACATTTCTCGTAATTTTTCTGATTTAGGGAGCGTGTAATCCCCAACGACAAAGTTATGAATCTTTCCGTTAGATTCGAGCCAGCTACACCCGGTGTCTTTCTGAAGACCTTTCTGCCTCATTTTCGCCCTCAAGTTTCTAACATCGTCCCATTTTCCTGCTTGAGCCAATAAATTTGATGCTAATACGTAGTTTTCAGCCCGGTTTGGGTCTAACTCTAGTAGTTTTTCGGCTGCTGCTCTTCCTAAAACAATGTCACCATGAGTTCTACAAGAACTAAGTAAACAGCTCCATATTTTTGAGTCTGGTTTCATTGGCATGCTCTCAATAAGGTTTAATGCATCATGTAGTCGACCAGCACGAGCTAACATGTCCACTACACAAGTATAATGCTCCAACTTGGGCGCTAAGCTATACAAGCTATTCATATTATTCAAGTATTCTAGACCCTTTTCGACAAGCCCAGCATGGTTACAGGCAACCAGCAACCCAACAAATGTTGAGTGTTCCGGGTTTAGTCCAGATCGTCTTATCAGCTGTTCAAATAGCAACAAGGCCTCATTTCCTTGTCCGTGGTACCCGTATCCTGAAATCAAGACATTCCATGATGCCAGATCCTTCTCGGGGAGGGTTAGGCGGTCAAAGAACCTCCGAGATAGTCCTAAGCACCCACATTTCGCATACATGTCTATTACGGAACTGGAAACAAACATCTTTTCCGTTAGATGAGATCTTAATATAAATCCATGTATTTCTTTCCCTAGCCTCAAGCAAGAGAGTTGTGAACAAGCTGCAAGAAGACTTGTAATTGTGATCGCGTTGGGCTGAATTCCTTTCCCAACCATATGACAAAAAATATCCAGAGCTTCAATTGGACTACCATTTTGGGAATACCCGGAAATCATTGCATTCCAGCATACCAAGTTTTTGTTCTCTATTTGATCAAATACGGACCTACAGTAATGCAATTTATCACACCGAAAGTAAAATGAGAGCAGTGAAACACTTATGAATGAGTCCTTGTCTAAACCATTCCGAAGCACAAATCCATGAATTTCTTTGCCAGATGACAGTAATCTTAGTTCAGAACAGGCTAAGATTAGACTATTTAGGCTAAACAAGTCCGGATTTAAGCCTAAAAGTTTCATTTCGAGGTACAGGTTAATGGCCGCTCTTGGATCTCCATTTTGTGCATAGCTATCAATAATGGCATTCCAAGAGTTAATGGTCTTGGTCTCTATTCCGCGAAAGATAGAGTAAGCATAAGCTACTGACCCACATTTTGCATAGGCTACAATAAAAGCATTAGCAACATACTCGCCACGAAAGAATCCATGTTGAATTGAGTAGCCATGGAGTTCCTTTAATCTCATAAGCTGTGAATTTTTCCTGAAAGCTGGTAAAACATTCAAAATGGTGACATCATTCAACTTTACATCATCTCCCTCAGTCTGCATTCTCTTAAAAAGATCAAACGTCGTTAACTCATCACCGTCCCTAGAATAATTCCAGATTATGGAATTCCAGGACACTGTGTTTTTAATTTTGTTCTTTTCGAACAAGGTCCGAGCAGCAGATGAACACTCACATTTCGCATACATGTCCATTAAGGCATTGTTCACAGTTACCTCGTTACGGAGACCAAGTTTTACAGTAAAACCATGAATCATCACTCCCATTTCAAGGTCTCTTTTCCCTGCACAGATTGGTAACAGCGTAACTACAGTCGTTACGTCTGGAATCAAGCAATCCCCATCCTCAAGCATCTGTAAGAACAAATCAAAGCTTTCGTCCTGAAACCCGTTTTCAGCAAAAACACGAATCATCGTATTCCAAGAAACTAAATTCCTGCAAGGCAAGTTCTTAAACAACTTCAGAGCATCCAAAACCATCTCAAACTTCCCATACATCATAATCAATGCATTGCACACAAACAAATCCAATACCAACCCTAGTTTCACTACTAACCCATGAACTGTCTCTCCAAACCCGACATTCGAAAGCAAAGCACACGACTTTATCACACAAGGCAAAGTATAATTATCAGGGCTCAACTCAGTCTCAGCCACCAACTTACAGAACATCAGCATTGCATCACAGTACAGTTCATTTTTACTGTAAATACTAATCATTGCATTCCACAGGAACAAGTTATTTTCCGTCTGTAACCGATCAAACACGAGACGACAATCGACAGGATATCCACACAATGAGTACATTGTCATAAGATGGGTATTCAGATGAACATCATTACTGAAATGGGTAGTGATAAATTCATCAACTTTTCTACCAATTTCAACATTTCTATGCTGCCCACATAACTGTATCAACAATGTCACATTCTCATATACTTTTACTGAATTATTAGTGGCTGATTGGTGATTAATTAAGCTAAGTGCATCATTAAGATTGTGGGATTTTGTAGAACAGGTAAAAAGATTAGATTTTTGAGGTGGATAAAGAAGATAGTGTTTTCTGTTGAATTGTTTGTGGATTAACGAGTTGGGGAAGAATTGTAAGAATACAACTTTGTTGTGGAATTTAGGGAGCAGACATTGATGAGTATTTTGGATAAGGTGTTTTTTTTCGTTTTGTTTAGTTTTGTTCTTTAGAAGAATTTTTACTTGGCTCGGGGAACATGTGATAAAATTGGAACGATACAAAGAAGAATTCTTACTCATCCAAATTCCGCCGTCAATTTACCATCTTTTTCAAATACTCCTCTGTTATAAGCAAATGATTGATACGGAGAGAGTAGAGGAGTCCAAACAATTCACCGTTCATCTGTTTGGTTAGATCTTTCAATCTAAATTTGCCACAAATTAACTGAATTCGAAAACAATCTCACAGCCAACGAAGCCATATTCAACCAAGAGTCCTGGCCCATCGAATTAAAAAAATATACAAACATGCTTATTAGCTCAATGAATTTAAAATTAGACGACTGCTTTTGGCAGCAGGAAAACAATTACACAACTGGAGATTGACTGAAAATTATGATAAATTAAAGATTTATTTTGTAGTCGCAAATCAATACACCGGTCTGGTTTACAAGCAATATCTTCTATAAACAGTGTCAACATACTATAACAGATGTTTAAATTACTAACAGAAGCATTTTAGCAGTAACAGTAACAGTAACAGTAACAGTAAAGAACACCTCCTCTGAAACTACACAACAAAAATCTAATCCCAGAAAAATAATCATCTTTAAAAGGAAACATAGGGACAGGGATATAGGACCAAATTGCGACAACTCGTCAGTCAGTCACTCATGACTCATAAGATGCCATCTTAACTTTTAGCGTACTTGGATATCAACTTGTCGACGTGAATGACAATGTCATCAATTCGTGGTCGGACAGTTGGCTGGGGTTGAAGCATCCAGGTTACGAACTGGTGTAGTGCATCAGGGTATGGGGTCTTGGGTCCTGCTGGCCATTTTACCTGAGCATTTACCACCGCCAATTGCAGGCTTCCTCCAGCTTCTCCCAGCGCATACTCAAAGGGAGAGACGCCATACCTACAGGCAGGATAATAGCAATACGTGAGAAAATGTTCCAACTTAGACCTATCAATATAGGAGCTGACCCATAAAACCCAATCCAACCTGCTCTAAAGGGTCATGAATCTGTAATCTTGACCTGTGATCTACACTCACTCCAATCCAAAACAACCCACAAATTTATGGTTAAGGGACCCGTGGCCGGGGTCAGGGTTGAACTTGACCTGACCTTTTTATCCAAAAAATGGATAGCACAACGTGATGTGTAATACTTACGGTTACTATCTCCATTTCAATTATATATTTAGCCCTTTTCAGCATTTATTTTGAGGAGAAAAAGAAGTCAAATGAGGCTAATTGGATGAAATAAGAATATTAATTTACCCAGGGGAGGGGTTGAAGACGAAAGCACATAATTTTGCATGCAAACTAATATATGCCGACGCCAACAAGCATTCAAATTTATACGTCGTTTCATAAGGTACCATATGGTGCACCAATAAATGAAATGTGAAGCTTATGGAATAAACATGCAAAATTCGATTGCAGAAGATGTTGGGCTGTTATTCAATGCATTACGAAAAGACACATACATTATTGCATACAATGTGCATCCCAGTGACCAAATATCAGTTCGTTCGTCAATGTCACAGTGGCTGGGACAATCCCACAGCTCAGGAGCACGATATGGAGCAGAGCAGTGTTCAGACGCCCATTCCTGCAAAATGAAATAGTAGGCTGTTGAGCATACTAAGATATAGTCAAAGTTTCAAGCTCAATCCGGATGTAGGTTTATGGTTATTTTGATTAGGAGTTTCTCGCTCTATTCATATTTTTTAACTTCACAATATTTTGGAAAATATTTCAAATCAAAAGAATGTAGGGAGTATGATTAAATTGCCAAGCTCCTGAGCATACTGATGTTAGTAACCACAATCACAGGCAGCCCTAATTGAGTTTCATCGAGTTCTGTTAAACATTTCCCAACTACATCTCTTACAGTAGAGTCGTCTCATGATGTGGATGGAAATCAAGCTGTCCATCAGCTGGCTATTAGAAACCGGGGAACACGAGGATAGGATTTGGTTGGAAGAGGATACAAATGAGATTGAGCATTTTGACAAATGTAGCAAATTCAATGAATAGGGGGGAGTAGCATTTAAGGTGAAGCGGTGAACAACAACTTTAGCACAGATCAATTCAATTGGGGATGTAATGATCCTTTTTCGGGGTGGTAGGGCATAATTAATTACGCACTTGATTATAAAATCAAATAAAAACCTTTCTATCAAAAGTCAAATCAGTTTGAGAAAATAAGCAAGGAATAGCATCTCCGAAGAAAACATGCCACACAATCTAGACTATGGACCTAAATTTTAAGAATTAGCAAATGAAGACAAATAATTATGAAAATGGATAAAAGAAACAGACAGCACCTGAAGCTGAAGAGCTTCCGTGCGTGACCGGATTTGTCGTCGTGCAGGACGAGCACTTCCAAAATCCATAAGAATGGCAACAGGCACCTGTCCTTTTCTGTGAGTGACCAGAACATTCCCTGGTTTGACATCATTATGTGCATGTGGTGGATCAAAATTGTGCATATGCTTTAATCCTGCACAAAGCTGAGCCAGAATACATTTTAGCTAAAACTTCCTCATATAAGAATAAAGATTGAATTTGCCAGATCTTTTGGCAAGTATTAATGATACGAAAAATGCCAATTTGAATTTGAGTCGCTACAAATTCCCCCATACATGTGTCAATCAAAATTATGACATTCTTTAAGCCTTTAACTCACTACAAAATTGACTGACAATGTATCAGAAGACACTACGGCAGCCCGAGTATGTTTTTAGTACTCCTAAGAATAACAAACACGGAAAACTAAAAGGATTGTGGCCACGGTGTGCTAAATTTTAACAGTAGGCCTTGTGGTCCCTCAATAGATTGTTGATTGAGTAAGATAGACTCGTTCTAACTAAGCATCCTCAAAAACCAAGGATACATGAGGATTAGAGACATATTTTATGAAACCAGAGAAGTGTGAAGTAATTAATAGATAGTACTCAAGGTTACCTGTCGAAATATTTGTAGAACATCCAAAGTCGAGAAGTACTCCTTTTTAGCCTTCATAGCTGTCGCATTGTCCTGTAGAGTTCCATCCAAATGAACTGGAAATAGTAGATACGCCTCATGTTTCCAAGATTGTTCTTGAGTGGCCTAGTTGAAGGAATGGAATAAGTTGTATCAACAGCCAAAATATAGATGACATCGAGCATTTAACAGAAACAAATTACAATAGAAGAGAACAACATTAGTCTGAAACTGTAATTTGAAAAAGAGACATCAAGACTACAACAGTAATTCTACCATCCAAGAACCACCGAAACCCAGGGTACATGCACTTCTAGTCTTCATACAACAACAAGATCTTGAAACTTACTCATCAAAATTAGAACACTGATCATAAAAGTTTCACGTTGGTAACCTGGTCAATTAAATAAGAAGTCAGGTAGTTCAAGCAAAAGAGCGTATATATATGGCATGGCACAGTCATTCACAAGCAAACTAGTAGACTCATAAGTGACTTCGCATAAACCACATCAATCATGCACGCAATTATTTAACAAAGCATTGGTTGCATGTATCAATAAACAATTTAAATCAAATCATGAGAGAATGTTCCTGAGAATGAAACCTAAAATCTTGATTTAGGAAAGGGGTCATAAGTACCCGATAGTCCAAGAATGACAGAGGAATCAACCTGATCATTGGAGATGAAAAGACTCAAGTTCCATTTTTCGAAGATTTGATGCATTTGGATTTCTAATTCTTTAAAACCAAATCACAAGTGACGGTTAACTGACAGTGAAATATAGAACCTTGAATCCATTATAGCAATCACGACTAAGGCTCCATTTCTACTTAACACTGGTATAAATTTGTTGAATACAAGCCCATGCCACATGGGGGTCATGAGTAAGAGACTGTAATTGTACACCCAATGATGTGGTGGTGTTTACATGGGCAGAGTCTAGGAGCTGAATGATTGACATCACATCACACGATGCAATCAATTGCTCTCTTTTATCTGAACTCGCTCTCTTTCTTCACATCCCTACTTAAGCTACTAAATTGATTATGCAACACCAAGTCAACTTTGATGTTAGGTTTAGCTACATCAAATTCAATCAGAAAAATGAAGATTATATACTCATGTCTCATATTTTCACAAGCAAAGGAAACACCTAAGACCATCTTTCTGCAGTCTTTGATCCTGATATTGATTGACATTAATCAGCAAGGAACAGAAACCATCATGAGTTCATCAACTGACCAAGGCACTACAAGCTATCAATTTCCACAAAGATATCACAAATCCAACAAGGCATCCACCTTCCCCTATAAAGCTATTCAGTGTGTATTTAAACATCGACGCACAGGAAGGTGTAATATTAACCATGTGCTTAGATTGTAGAACCATCAAACCAGTTGCTCAACAGTTAACTGGTGAACTAAACATCACATTTTAACATTTCACCATCCAGCTAACCGCAAAAAATGCACTATAAAATATCCGACTTCTCGGATCAGGTAATCACAATGGCATATGGTCTCAACCACACATTAACATTCTCTAGAGGAATGCAAATGGCATAAGGTCCAACATACGAGGTGAAAACACAGTTGTTCTAACATATAAACAAGAGACATCAAGATAGCATATATCACATAAGGCAAACTAACACGACCATAGTATCTAAATAAAAAGTCAAACTTTGTTTCAAGGTAAAACAGATTGGTGGAGAGGGAAAAAGAGGGCAACAGGTATTTCAGAGTTGTATTTACCTTGACTTTGATAATAGCATGATCAAGCAAGGGAAGTAGATTAGGATGAGTGAACAAGGAGGAAACACGAATTTCCTCCCTCACCAATTCCAATTGCTCATTGTTTTGAATCAACACTTTTTTCATAGCATAAGTCCCATCATCTACAAATTCATAACCCCATTTTTACAATCAGATCAAACTTTAAGACAAACAAACAAAGCACACGATAATATAAGAGCCACCACCATAACTATCTATGCCTTAGTTCCACCACTCTTACCTCTACATCTAATCAAACTTCCCCTGACCAACTTCCTCATACCGACAATTTTAAAAATAGACATGAACCCACAAAATCTCATGTCTTGTCCAGTCTTAGACTTCTAGACTTCGTAGAATAATGAATAATCAAACATATATAGAACTTTACTCCCAAAGGCCCTAATGAACTCCGCATCCTCCCAGACTTAAAAGCCATATGAAAAGTCATTCAATCTATAAATCACCCACAACAACGTACACTCCCTCCGTCCAAATCATTTGTTTAACTTTTTTATTCTTCGTGAGGAATTTTAATCAAAGGTAAAGAAACTGCTCGGACGGAGTGAATAAATAATTAACAGTGTATCAAAACCCACAAAATCCCATAAAATTCAATCAACCCTAAGCTCAATCAATCCCCAACAATTAAACAAACAAATGCTTAAACCAATGCAATTTCACCCTCTTCTCATAAACCCCAAAACTCAAGCATTCACCAATCTCAACAGCCAACACAATGATCCAATCTCAAAAACAACAATTACCCAAAAAATCTCAAAATTCAACCATTCATAAACCTAAAGAATCCCCAATAATCAAACAAAGAAATGCTTAAACCAATGCAATTTCTAATAAACCCCAAAACACAAAATATTCAACAATTTCAAAAAAAAATGATCCAATCTCAAAAACAACTACCCACAAAATCAAATGATCAAACAAACTAAAAACCCAACAAATCAAATCAAACCAACAAGAAAGCTCAAAATGATTTGGGGTCGGCTAACATGAATCATCATTCGAATCCGCTTAGGCACAACATGAATAAAACCATGCAAATAAAAACTGCAAGATCATAGAAAAAACAAGAAACCTGAGAGAAAAGAGGAATCTTTGAGCTTATTAGAAAGACCAGAAGAAGAAGAAGCATTAGTAAGAAGCTCCTTGACCAAAAACACAAAGGCAAAACCACCTTCACCAAGTTGTCTTACAATCCTAAACCTATTTTCATTGATCCAAACATCACCACCACCATTAACAGCATCATATAATGCATTCAACCCAGAAAATGTGCATCCCATAATTGTGTTTTATGTTGATTAGATCACACAAATCTTGGTGTTTTTGTGTGTGTGATATGGTTTAGTATGAAGAAAGAATAGATCTTTGGATTGTTTTATTCATTTTGACGAAGATGGGTTATTAAACTATGTGACTTTGATTATGTACTGCAAGTTTTTCAGGTCAATTCTTTAATAAATTTGTTACTTATAATGTGTGTTACCTCCTGTGTGATTACTTTCTTGTTGGTGTGAAAAAAAAATGTAGTCTTTGCTAGTTAAGATCTAACCGACAACTTTTGACCATTTTTACTCGAGATTGAGAGTCACTTAGGTTGGTTATGGGTCACGTCAAAGCGGATCGAGTAGTGTCCACAGTCGAGTTATTAACTAGAATGATTAGGTTATCGGCTTATATTTTATTTTATGTATTTCATTTTAGATCCGAGTCGGGCTGAGTAGATTTAGGCCGGGTCCGAGGTATCGGCTAGACCTAGCAAACGGGTCAACCGGGTCGGGTTCGGATCAAGCAAGTTTGGGTCGGGTTAGTTCGGGTTTGAGTTATTATCGGGTTTCGGGTGTTTTTCGGGTATATTTAGTATCATTTTGCATTATTTCAAATCTTTTTTGATCAATTAGAGTTATGTTTTGTCGGGTCATTTTCGAGTCGGGTGGTTTTGGATTGGGTCATTTCGGGTCAACAAACCACGGGTCATGTTCGGGTCGGGTCGGGTCATTTCGGGTTCGGGTCATTTCAGTTATTGTTGTTCGAGTCAATTTCGGGTCTCGGGTCACCCATTTCGGGCCGGGTCAATCGGGTCGAGTTGATTTTGCTAGGTCTAGTATCGACTATCGGTTTAATCTCAGTCAAGTCAATTCAAGCTGGGTTCGGGTTGGAACGAATAAGAACGTAGTCGGTTATCAATTTAACCCTGAGTCATGTTGAGTCGGTATGGTTTCACCCAATTTTTTGGTTCTATCCAATCAAATCTCACGCAGCTCGAGTCGAATTCCTCATGTCGAGTTAGCTTTTACTAGATCTAATAACAAGTATGATGTACTCCGTAGTATTTACTTTATTTTTTTTGTTTTCTTTTTGGTATTTTTCACGTGTCATATAAGACGCAAAACTCGGATTTACTGTTTACATTTAGGGCTGGTTCTCGGAGCATTAACGTAAGAAAACCGAATTTTTTCCCAAAATGGGTTTTTTTAACAATTAATTAACAAAATGGGTGGAATATCAAAATAATTGTCGAAAATGGGTCCACGTAGGCTTAGAAAACACGAAGCTATAGGTTGTGTCCAAGTCGCCATGGCGGTTGGCGACTTGGGTGCCGGTCGCCGGGGGGATGGCGACTTGTACAACAACAACAGCCACAACTCCCATCTTCAACCTCCGTCTCACGCAGTTCACCTTCAACCTCCGTCTCACGCCATCAATAAACAGCAGCAACAACCTCCGTCTCACGCCATCAGACAAAGAGCC
>JAOWBH010000017.1:382724-395616 GCA_028566215.1 Silene coronaria
GGCGACGACACATGGAGTATTCGACCTATAGAGATATGGCTTATGACTTGAGTTGTTGCCTCATGAGGAAACCATGATGCGGCCAATCATACCTTGAGTCCACATTGCCGTGTCTTTCAGCTGGGGATCATCTGACTCAAGGCATTCATGGATGAACTCAATGTAGAATGAACACTCCTTCAGGAATGTCTTTGCATTTGGACCAAGTGAATCTGCAAGATCTCCCAAGACTGCTATGGCGGCTTTTGTCACACCTTCATCCCTGCATTACAGGTGATAGAGAAGAGACATCAGAGACGAAGTGTCAGCTCAGGTAGGTAAGAAGAGTGCAGCGGGTATTGTATGAAACAGACGTCACAATTCCTTGGTGCGATTTTTGCTTAATTTGAGGGTTATTGGGTTAGTCTACTACGGAGTATTTAATAACATCACATATAAGTGGTACAGGATTTGTGTGAGGGAAAATGAGAGAAGGAATTTTGACGTACCTTTGTTTGTCCCGGAAGACAAATTCAAGGAACTGCAAAAGATGCTTTGCATGAGGAACAAGAAGGTCTGGCTTGGCATCCTTAAAGCCCTGAAAGATGCCAGAATAAGCTTCAAAGATACTGCGTCTTAGAAGGTTTCCATATTCCATAATCTCATCATCACTCGTGTCCATCTGAGCACACACCTCAGATGCACTCTGCATCATGGGAATAGCATACGCAAGATACTTTTCAAATTGTGGTCCAATCGCAAGAGCAATATCACCAAAACATGAAAATATTGGCGGTTTGACAGAACGATGGAGTTCTCCACTAGAAAGGTCCTTGAGAAGGAGAGCCATAATCCCATCACAGAATGGCAAAACCTTCTCCTCTAGTGCTCGGAAGATGTCACCAACTACCCCAACTGTGATCGAACAAACCTGGTATTCCTCAAGGTTCTGCAAACCCATTTCCAAGTACTTGTAAAAATCAGGCATGTACTTCGCAAACCCGGGTCCGGTAGGATATGCCAATGCACCAATAGCAAGCATAGCCTCTTCATGGACAGAAGCACTACGACCAGCAAAGATTTTGAGGATCAACACCATGATAGAATCAGCAGAATTGAGAATTATCTGCTTTGTGTCGTCGGTATTAAGTTTCTGAATGATGACCTGAAGAACACCGCATATAAGGGCTTGCAAATCTGCTTGCTTTTCTTTTTCTATTGGGAGCTCAAAGGACAGTGAGAGTTTGCTCAGCATAACATTAAGCAGTTGTTCAATAATTTGAGCTGTGTCAGGCATTTTGGCACACCTAACTGTCTCATTCAAGGTTTCATACGCAGCACAACGCAATTTTGTATCAGTGGCATCTGTTCTGTCAGCTGTCGCCATAAGAGAAGCTATAATATCTCGAATAAAAGGTGTCAGGTCAAAGGAGCTTGACTCAACATCCTCAAAACCCTGTGCAAGGTAATAGATAGCCCCACAGATCTTCTCAGCCACATTTGGGGCATCCTTAAGACTCTCAAGAAGAACGCTCAAAACTGGCTGAATGTTGGCCGCAGTTACCACAGAAAACCCAGAAATTGGAGAATGCAGAAGCTCAAATATACGGCTCAAAGTCCAAGCAGTAGTGTCCCGTACGTGATTGTTTTGATCTTTGGTAGCTTTAAGTAAGAATTCCAAGCCTGAATGAACTAAAGGAGAGAGTGTCTCAACTTTGGGGCCATCAAGGATTGAGCCAAAGGCAAATGTCGCTGCCTCACGGCATCGCCATTCTTGGCTTGATATGTTCGCTTCCACAAACGGCATAATAAGTGGCACAACAGAATCTCCAACAGTCCTCGCAACCAAACCCAAGCATGTCCCGCCAGCCATGGATATATTCCAATTACTGTCGTCCTGATCTTGATCCTCTTCTTGCTTTAATAAGGTTTCCAACAACATCGGCACCAAATATGCCAAGACCTTTTGAATGAAGTGAGAATGAGGAGCTTCAGACTGATCGCTATCCTCGCCATATGATTCCTGAATCTCGATCTCTTCATCACATATGGAGCTCCAGAATTCGATGGCCTGGAGAGCAACTTGCTCTTGATCGCCTTTCACAGCATTAGATGTAAGTTCATAAAGAGCTTGCATATAAGGTTCAAGTACTTCATAATACATGGATGCAATCGCAACTAGACACTCATAAGCTGCCTGCCTTATCTCTACCTCCTGAGAGGTCGCAGTATCACAAACCACCTTCATGATATAATTCCGCTCCATCTCATTCTCAAAATTGGTTTGGGCAAAAGCAAGAGCATTATATAGAGCTCTAGTGGCAGCAAGGCGAATCTCAGCAGTATTTTGAGCAAGATTCATGCCCTGAGCTACAGCTGTTAGGACAGCATTCACTTCAGTTTGCTCCAGCTCTTGATGGGAGACCTCCTCACACACAAACCCAAGAGTCTCCAAAGTTGATTGCTTAAGTGAAGGCGGGCTATCCGATTGTGTCATGTTCACGAGCAATGAAGGAATCAAATCTGGCCATTGTTTCTTTGGAATCTCAATCGCAGCAACTTTAGCAATAACTTGCGCTGACGTGTGCCATGCTTCCTGTGTCTGGGATCTAAGTGTCCTGACAAGTGACTCCTTGATTTGAGACTTCACATTCGCATCTATAGCTACCCACTGTTGAGCCAAGTGTTCTTTCGTCAAAGCATCTTTAGCATCTAACGAGTTCTTTAGAACTATACCAGCAAGTCTACGCGACTCGATTGGCTTTCCGTCATTTGAAAGCTCAATGGCCAACGACAACAAAAAACCTGATGTGTTCTGTTCCTGGAATTGTTTCAAACCCGCCTCAGCCTCTGTTCTGATTTTTGCATCGGGAGACTGAGCAGACAAGAGATATGAAGTAATATCCAATGCCATTTTCTTTAAAGTCTGCACACAGATGCCCACAAACCCATGTCAATTAGTAAAAGCTTACAGATTAAACAAACAACACATGAAAAAAAATGCAATAATATTACACTAACAAAAATTCAGCTTATGAAACACTCCAGCCAACCAAAGAATATATATTGAATAAAACATGCCAACTGTAGATCCAATTCTAACCACAACATAAAAGCATACACAGAGAACTAGGGCAACATAGGTTTGAAAAGGGCCAATGTCATTTTCCAGAAGAGGACCGTACTTGTTAAGATCGTTTGAAGTTTGAACAGCACGCATTCTACTAAACAGAAAAAATAACACCTCATAAACCCGTTTTTCATGAACAGAGCACATCAATGAAATCAAATACCCAACGGATCATTAAAGTAGAATGCTTCAACTAAAATTCGATAACTACTACGAATGAACTCCAGACCATTTTCGCCATTGGTTAATCAAACATAATAGAGCGCCAAAGGCAATTCTAAGGTTTTCTAACATGCAAATTACAGACAGAGGCCGAATTAAGAGGACTAGCATTAGCAGTGACAGTATCCCTAAAGAGAAATTTGAAACTTTTGATTAAAAAGCTCGAAATATTTCAGGTTTACTGCATTACTACTACTCCGCACCCACCAGTACCGTAAATGGTTAACATAGCACTAAAACCCTAATTTGGTGAAATCAATCGATCAAACTAAAACCAGCAATCAACTAATTCAACTTACACATTAAACAATCAATCAATCAATCAATCAAAAACCCTAAATAATCCGACAAATGTAACAGTAAGAAAAAACCCTAAACCATGCACAAAACCCACATGAATCAAAACCCTAAAACCACAAATTAGCACAAATAATAACAATAAAAAAACACAAAATCAAAACCCTAAACCCTAAAGCAGATCTATAATCAAACAAAATTAAAACGCAAAACACAAATTCAATTACAAATTAAACAAAACCAAACATAAAAATAACAAATAGATAAAACAGTGAGTAAAAATTACCTAAGATAATAGGAAATAAAGCAAGCAACTGCGATTGTTCTTCCCCAACTCACTTCTCTTCTCTTCTATTCTCTGCTCTATATGTGAAGCAAAAGCAAGGAACTTGAAGGATCAACAATGGAGGAAACAGAAAACAAAAAATAGGGTTTTGTAGAGGGAGATGAAAGGAGAAAAGGGTAAGTGATGGAATTTCGAAAGAGTTGAAGAAGCGGGAGAAATAGAGAGAGAAAGTGAGGTTTGAGTTGCAGGAAATGCGGTAGAGAGAGGAAGTATAATGAAGGAGGAAAAGAAGAAAACCCTAATTTTTTTTTGAATTTTGGGGAACGTGTGTGAGAAGTGGAGATGTGGAGAAAAGGGAGTTTTTGTGATTTTGAAAACTGTTTTTAATGGGTTTTGTGATTGTGAATTAATGGGCCTTTTGTGGATTTTGAACTTTGATGATCATGATTTGGTACATTGTATGTTGATGAGGGGTTAACATCAAATCAAATCATCAATGACTTGGATTAAGTTTTATGATGTCATTTTTGTTAACTTAAAATTGTTTTAGTGATGGTTTATGTAGGTAGGGGTGTTTATTTTATGGTTCGGACCGAAAAGCTAACCAGGTAGGTCGATTTGGTTTGGATCATTGATCATAGTCTATTTGTTATGTTAATTGAGTATATAGGTCAAATAATTGCCACCAATCCGACTCATGTGTAATATTTTTACATATCGATGTCGCTGCCATCCAACCCGTGATTCAACATATCGCTATTAAAGTTTATAATTCTGTCTTGGATAAAATCGAATGACAGGCTTATTTGTCTCCGAGGATACTTTTCGGAAACGGTTGGTTGGCTTGGATTGTCAGGGGCGGTTAAGAATGAGATAGGATGAATCAATCCAGCTGAAACTTGAAGAAAACTAACATTGCGTAACGGTACCGAGTAGTGGACCATGGACCAAACTTATGTAATTAAAGATCTTTAGAATGGCCGTACAACTAACAACTTGAAGAAAACTCTTTTTTCACATATCATTATCAATTGTATCTATTATAATATTATAATTAATCCATCACACATAATATTATACGGATTACGGAGTATCATATACGTGGGAGGTTGTACTCAAACTCGACGCCACCAAATGACGCCTCATCGATGTCAAAACAGAAGCCGTTTTAAGAGTCTCTAACAAATATGTTCATTATTTATGACAATAAAGTGATATACATATTAAAGGACTACAAAAAAAAATCATTGGTGTACTTTTATGGTCCTGTACTCTAGGAAATCCAGTTCGTATATGCAATGTTAAACTGACATGAGCTTTAAGTGATGAGTATACTACTACATTCATGTCACACGAATTCTCATTTGTGACGGATAAAAATCCGTCACAAGCTTGTGACGTGAGATAAAGGGACAAGTGGGAGAGGTAAGTGGGAGGACAAGTGGGAAAGGTTTGTGAGACGTCATAAAGTTGTGACCGTCACAAG
Organism: Silene coronaria; assembly: GCA_028566215.1. Taxonomy (NCBI): domain Eukaryota; kingdom Viridiplantae; phylum Streptophyta; class Magnoliopsida; order Caryophyllales; family Caryophyllaceae; genus Silene; species Silene coronaria. The sequence goes on from JAOWBH010000017.1 coordinate 388,125, forward strand.
CAAGACCTATTGTTCATGTCATGGAAAATTGACAATTGACAATTGACAATTATAATCTCAGACCAAACCAAGAATGTTCAACTTCTTCTTGAATTGGACCATTCATTCAATCAACATCTCAAAATAATACCTATTTGTCCAGATATGAAATTCAACACAGATAAAGGCCCAAAACAACAGTCCGTCTTACTTGTGACGGTCACAAACTTGTAACGTCCCACAAGACTCCCCCACTTGCCCTCTCACTTACTTCTCCCACTTGGCTATTTGTCTCACGTCATAAGCTTGTGACGGATTTTTAGCTGTCATAAATGAGAATTTGTGCCAAAACAATGATCTAGACAACTCAACACTTGTAAACTTATAATATGATGGTAGCGAAATTAACTAATAAAGATTCAAAGCATAATTAACGGTTTAACAAAAAAATCAATTATCACATGTTTTGTCACAATGGTGTAGCACCCTACTACACATCTACACCATTTGATAAGATAGACTCACCCTAATTCTACTTAAATAACATATGCACACTAGGGGTGGTCAAACCTCAAGGCCAACCCGCCAGTCAGGAGCCCACTCGACCCTCAAGCCATTCTTTTCTTGGCCTGCTTGACCCGTGTTTGGCCCGGTCTAAGCTGTAAAAAAATAAGCATGGGCCCGGGTCAAGCACGCTCCTTGACCCTACCCCGCGCCAATTTGAGGACTTGAGGTCCGCCTCCACCAAGCCCATCTCAACCTAGCCCAATCCGCCCCTTACCTAGGACTGTGTTTGGGTGCTACCTAGGCCTGCCATGCAACCAGGTCAGCCCGAACCATGCCCGTCCGCACGTTTAACCAGCACTAATGCACACATTAATTTAAACTATAATAGTACTCCCTCCAATCCTCTATTTTCGCCCATATTTCCTAAAATGGATTATTCAGATTTTCTTCTCCTTTCTTATTTTGGTAAGTTTTTATTAATATTATACTCTTACCTCTCTCCAATCTAGAACTGTCCAAAAGTTCGGGTCACAATTGACCCAGCCCCAACCCGGCCCGACCAGTTCCCAACCCCGAGCCGTGTTCGGGTCCCATTTTCCACGGCCCGACCCGTTCTAACCCGGACCCGCCTAAGGCCCGCCCCAAGCCCACCCAAAAGCCGCCTCTCCGGGCAACCTTTGGCCCGACCCGCCCCCAACCCGGCCCTGACCCGCCCCCGACCCGGACCGTGCCTAGGTCACACCCACCCCGACCCGCCCCATCTGACCTGACCCGGACCCGACCAATCCGCAAGGTTGAACAACCCTACTCCAATCACCAAACCCCACCATATCCTTTATTAATATTTAATCATAATGATTCATATCTCTCTTCAATTTAACCACACTCATATGTTTTATTAATATTTAATTCTAATTATTTATCTTATTCATTAAACCAACAACCACAGTGCTGAGTTGTCGCACTATGGTTGAAAGTACAATTTTTTTATTTTTTTTAAATGGCCCCACCCACGTTCTACATCTCATTTAATTCTCATTCCAAAAATGAAATTTTATAGACGGAGTATACAACAATCATTCTACCATATGAATGTGATATGTGATTTGCTCATTAGTTAAGTTAATTAAAATAATTAAAATAATCTTTAATGTTAATTTTATCATCATATAAATTATTTTTAACAAAATCAACAATTGAAAAACATCAAATTACAAATTTCATTCCGGGATTCTTCTTTAAATTTGATGATCTAAAAATCATTATTTTGCTTACAATAGGATGTAAACTGAAACTTCAATTGAACAAGAATAATATAATTATTATAAATTTATAAATACATATTTATATGACAACTATAATTTAATTAATTGACATTAATTATTAATAAAATATATGATTAACTAAATTAATTCTTTTTCTTAAAAGTAAAAAATTAGATACTTCAGAAAGTAAATCATACCAATCCTTAAAAAAAAATTGTAACACAAATTTCTAAACATGAAAAAATCGAATATGGTGACTTTGAGCATAAAATATATGAAGAAAAAATATTAAATCTGGAGAAAGTTTTTAAAAAAATTCCAAAACAGAAATTAACAATTGAAAAAATTAAATATTTTTACGATCATGTAAGAATTGCCTAATGGTTAAAATAGGGTGAATAAGGGCACTGCAAATTATCATCTCATTCGATTTTTGGTATAGGAAATAATAATTTACCAAATAAAGTTGGTGAGGGTGAAAGAGTTAGAGCCTTCAGGAAGAGGACTTGAGGAGTTGACTTGAGGGTGAGGCGGCAGGGAAAGAAGGATGAGGGTGAGAGGGTTTTCATTAAGAGTAGTTTATTTATATGGGAGTGTTATTTATGTGGGCTGCTTAATTATATGGGCACCATTATTTGTATGGCCCAAATTAGAAAACAAAAATTGTACTTCATGTAAGTTAGTCTCTCTTAAGATGCAGCAAGTTTCTCTTGAGACGGATATATCCGTCTTAAAAATAAAATGGGTCAAGTAATACACCATTTGTGTTGATGAGACAAATATTTTATTTTTTCCTACGCATTATGTATTTGTGTTATTTGTCTTATATGAACATATTGACCCGTCTTTATAGGTAATTTTAGATGACTTAGTTAGATATGTATGTGGTCAATTTACGCAAACAACAAACAAGTTGTATGTGTAGGGATTTTACATGATATACACATAGAGTACCGTTAAATACGTCAAACGAGTAGTTGCTCGGGTGTTAGGTTGGGACATACAAGTAGCGTTAGAATAGGGGTCGGATCAAACACATGTTGGGTCATACAAGTTATGAGTTAAAAAATGACTCTTGCATCCTTTACTTTGAAATTTTTAAACCGAAAAATCATATTTTTAATAACTAAATTATATTTAATTTTTATCACTCAAAAAGCGTAACCATATAACTAAGTTGTATATATATCGAAAAAGCGTAACCATATATGGGACGAGTTTCCACTGAACATGACACACTCATCCCATTACCAAAAAATAAGCCGGCCAAAAGCTAGCCCAAAGGCCAAAACTATAACAAAACCTGATAAAACACTAGCCTATCTTAATCCAATTCCTAAACAACATTAGATATAAGACAAATCATATTCAAAACATAATTATATGTTTATTGTACATAAATTAAAGTATTTATAAATATTAAATTATTTTAATAATATTATTATTGCACAACCTGAACATGTGTATTGCACGGGCACTAATTTTCAAAATATCAGCAAAAATATTATACTATAACGTTGCTATCATATATCAAAACGTCTTGCTTGTGACGGATAATGCCGGTCACAAGTGATAATTTGTGATCATATATAGGTAAACGTTAGACATATGTCTAAATAGTTACTCCGTATTAAATAATTTTAAGCATACGATAGTAACTTACATAATTCGTATAAAAAATCAATCCCTATGCACTAGGTAAACGTTACTATCTCAATAGTCTTATTTTCGAAATATGGCAAAAAATTGATAACTACTCCTATCATGTGAGAAGTCTTATATTTGTGCATAACATTAGTCTCTCTTGAATTAAAACGTTAAAATAGCACCCGACTCGCATAGATGAAGAGTACATCGCTAATTTTATGTATTTTAAGTTTGCGTTATTTATATTAGTTGACCTATCTTAAGTTTAAGACGGATACTCCCGTCTTAAACAAGAATTTGTGCATAAACATTGTTACGACACCGCCTTATATGAGAATCATGATAGTAACAACATCTAAAAACAATAACCCCGTGCAATTTGTGACTAAGTAATCAAATATAACTTGAAGTAATGTAACTTTTAAGGTGTTTTTGTTATGTTTTTCTCTATACATATTAACATATTGCCCAAAAAGGAAATGTAAACCTTAACTTGAATTTATCTAAAAAGAAAGATGTAAAAAAATATGATGAATGAGAGATAGTATGTTATATGTACTAAATAAAAAAGGGTTAAAATGGTCATTTTAAACGTGCATGGGCAAATATTTATTTTGTCCGTGCAACTTCTACAAACGTGCTTGAGTTGGACTAAATGAAAAATAGTATTAACAATTGCACGGGCTTGCAACTATTTTCAGACCCGTTTAGTTTTACCTACTTTGTGTTATTTTTCATACAAATAATAATTTTATCTAATATTGGCGTCTTTGTATGAAGCCGCCCAACAACGGCCCAAGTAATAAAATAAGGTGGAAACACAAATTTGGTTAAGGTAAACGACATATCGCACTATAATAACTAATCAACCAATTGATCCTAATATATCGTTTACGCTAATTACAAATGAAATTTATATTTCAAATTTGAAAACTTAATTAAATACAACTTTAATTTGATTTTTTTTAAAATAAATATAAAAAAAATTAGTACTCTATTTTAGTACTTTACTTTTAAAGATAATTAACTTTAAAACGAAATAATTAATTAATATCAATATAATCTAAAAAGTTATTATTAATTTTATAGTAAATCTGAAATAGCATATCCGTGCAATTTGCACGGATTTAAGACTAGTTACATTTGAAACTCAATCGATTGATTTGTACCTATTACCTAAGTACACAAGTTAATGGGGGACAATCTGCTACATCCCACTACGACCATTTTAGTCGCATACACTGATACACCTACCTATCTTCGCTTTTCTAGCGCATCCTGTAGTTTCCAATTATAATCAGATTCATTCATTGATTTAATTTTACCGAACATCCACGAAAGCAGAGCTCTATGGCAGGTGATAATTTTTACCTCTTTCTTCAGTTTCCGCCATTTTTGTTTCATCTACACCTTTACTTCACTGACTAACTTCATCATTTTCTCCTTACATACAAAATTTTGATTGATGAAATTTTGACTTTTTAATCTTCGTGAATTTAGCTGATTTCATCATCTTTTTCAAGGTTTTGATTATCTGTATTAGTATTAATTTTAGATTACCGAGGAATGATTTGAGTTACTTTAAGTTCACCTAACAATGGATATTGATAATTTTGCCGCATTTTGTGTTGTGATTATTGGTTGTAATTACGGATAATTTTGGTTATAATGTAACTGACCTATATTATTGTGTAATATGATTTGTTCACTGTAGGTGTTCAATTTAGTTGATAAAAGACTGGGACGGAGGGAGGTATTTTAATCAAACGTGCACAAATGGATTGGGACTGAGGGAGTAGTATTAATATAGTACGTTAGAGAGTAGTGACTCGCTATCATCATCATGGATGACATCGAATGGATTTGAAGTGTCACTGTTTTATCTTTTAAGCTCACTGAGAGGCACTACTCTGTACGCCTTGGTGCACCTTAAGTGTGACTAGGTGCAGCCGATGAGGGTGAACGACCACACCATTTCAATATATTTTATGCCCTTTGGCACATTATCTTTAGCGTTTACATTTTGACGTGTCAACGTCTTTAAAATCCTTTTTAACGGAAATGTTGCACCAAACATCATCTTGCAATTACAGATTTACTAGCAAAAACTGTGTCTTGTGTCTAAAGTAACTTGCCTTCCACTCACGGTGTTCCTCACACTGTTCCAATTAAGCTCTTGGATTTTCTCTTGCCCCCTCCCTTGCGTGAGTTTAGATTCTGCTATTTATCAATAAATTTTCCACTCAATCTATCAGTTATCTGATGCTCCTGTGTGTTGTGGTCAAGGATGTGGTGGAATATTCTACCGTATAGGTCGTTTTCCCTTTGGGAGTTGAAGAGTATATTTTACTAAAATAGATTCAGTGAACTATATTACTGTTCTATTTGTGATATCAGTGGGTGGGTAGCATGATACGCGCCTTTGGAGATTCTTCTTATACATGCCAGTTTGCTCCTCATTTACCTCTTCCTTAATTTTTTTTGTTGAACAGTGAAAGCAGAGAAAAATAGAGATTGTAGCTGTTTTTATTAATTCTCTAAGTTTTTGTAACTTGAAAATTAGCTAGGTCTGGAACAACACTCACGTATCGAGGTTTACAATCCTAAATCTAATAAAAATTGCCAATTTCCATGCAGCGATGACAGGGAAGATTTTCCAAAATGTTTGTGTCGCACATTACTGCCAACAAACTAGACAATTACATAACCTACACGACAGAGACTCTTATGCCTCAAATTTGCGCAGCTTTCTTCCCTTAAACAGAAGGAAGTCAGCATGGAATGGTATTTCGGCCATGCGATTGCGCAATTTGTCAATGAACCAGAGTGGTTTTTTTAACCGAGGAATTATTTGCTGCCATGGTCTGCTCTAGTCTCTTATTATCTAACATGGCACCGTTGCTTGATCGATCTTTTATACACATTTACATTTTGAAGTCTTGTTGATTCCACGCGCTTATGTTTTTTGTTGGCTACCTTAGGAAACTGAACTACTGCGTTCCATTATCAAGATTTACATGTTTATTTTCACTTGCAGCTGCTTCATCTGCCACTGCAGTGCCAACCCTTGAAAAGAGTGACTTTCTCAAACTTCAAAATGGCAGGTATCTATTAACATGGCAGTTAGTTCACTTGTCAACTCTGCACTTTGCATGAAACTCTGTTTGAAATTATTTTTCTCAGTCATTCAATATGTTCTTTTTCTTCAGTGAAGAATTTGGGTAATTTTCAATTACTCTATTTTAAACGACACTCTTGGTTGCAAGTATGTGCTTTTGCCAATAGATCTTTTTTTTTTTTTTTTTTTTTTTTTTAATAAAGGCACTTAGAATAAGTCATCTATATCAATGCTTCTGATCTTGATAGCCAAATACAACAACTTTAACAATAATACCCTAATGCTTCATGGGATCTTGTGGCGAGGTAGGCGGTTAGGATGTACGCAGAGGCTTGTCTTTGTGTTAATGGCACCTAAGACTGGTTTCTGGATGACCCAAAATGAAAATTGAGTTGAGACTTGCATTAATGTCCGCTGTTTCATATGAGTATTTAAGAAAATGCAGCCAGTTTAGTGGCTATTTTGCTTTACTCAATCATATTTTAAACGAAAGAATAACAAGTCATTGGCTTCATTGGAGATGGTAACATCTTGGATGCCAATTGCTGACTTATAAATAAAATTGCCAGACAATTTGTAGTAGCAAATGCTAACTTTCAATAATTCTTCATCACTCTAGAAAATCTTAGTAGTTTTATTTGTCGCCGCCTTCCATGTCTGGATCTTTATTAATGAATTTCCCAAAACTGTAATATGTGAGTGAGAGAAGTGGTGTTTGTCACACTAGCAACAGTTTGTAGTCGAACTCTTAGAAACTCAAAAAAAATTGAGCACAAAAACTGTCCATTATTCTCCACAGACCACATTACATTTCGAAAATTGGCCATGTTAGTTTATCATTGACATTTAATAGCTTTTGACTCTGGTGTGTGTTGACCAAGGAAGATTTTCTTTTACTACCTATCTCTAAGTTTTTGATTTGATGTGTTTGTTTTACTTTTTTTTTTTTTTTTTTTTTTTTTTAATTTTTATAAGT
>JAOWBH010000017.1:395716-407577 GCA_028566215.1 Silene coronaria
ATAATTGGTGGCGACTCCTTCAAATGCGCGTTCTTACGTTGCTTGTTCAATCTTCGAGGCACCCCTATGCAAGCCGGTGTGCGTTGTTCCACAGAATCAAATAACCCGTTTGCCATATTTACATATATCGCATTTCCTCAATGAATATCTAGGTAGCACAAACACTTCTCCTAACTAGTCGTCCCGTGTCCGACACTCGGACACCCGACACTCATCTGAACACATGCCTAAATATTTTATAGATCGGACGAGTAATAAAATGTCAAAAGAGATTGATTAGAAGATGTATTTGAGTGATAAATGAGAATTAGTTATAGTCAATGTCTCATTTTACGTTCACTTATTTAAATTTGATATCAAATACATTGCAAAAATAAAATCATATGTTATATATAACCATAAAATATACTCCCTCTAATCCCCTATTTTCCTCCCTTTCTTTGTAGGCACAAAGATTAAGAGAAGAATTAAAAAAATGAATAAAGGACTTTGTGGGGTATGTTGATTGGAGAGAGGGAGAAAATATTAGAGGTAAACTAATGGGAATCTTTTGCTTAATTGTTCCCTCCAAAATAAAGACCATGTTTAATTACATCGAAATGGCAGTGTTTGTAATCAGCCAAAAGCAGCCACCATAGAGGAGTATTTTTACAAAACACGGTTGTTATACAACCATTACAAATGGAGACATGCCTCCAATTAATATAAATACATTGATTAATTAAACAAAGTACATAACTAAATAAGTTTAATCTCGATATTACAGTAATTAGGACAACAAAATGAGACGATTAAAAGGGATTAGTAGACTTCAGATTTGTGGTTGGGCTTCTCCTTCCTTTTCAGCCAAGTTGGTTGTCCTTCAACACAAACCAAAGTGTCAAAGACTAATAACTTTAATGCAAGTTGCCATATTTAGATTTTTGGCACCAAAATTCAAATAAGGAGCCAAATTTCACCAACATTTCATTTTTGCTCCAAATTTGATTTAAACATTGTGCAAAGTTCAAAGTAGATATAAATAGAAAAGATTTTACATTTAACTGCAAACAGCCAAAGCTAACCTTTCTCACCTTTCCAAAAACAAAAAATCTCAATAAATGAAAACAAAGAATCTAACAGACTTAGAAAGAGCAAGAATATGTCAGATCTTACTAGAAAAATGTACAGGTGGATAACCCAAGAAAGGTTCAATGGCAGAAGTGTCATTACAATTTGGGATTTGTAGGAAGACAATAACAGACATTTGGAACAAGGCAAAAAAACAACATGCAGCAGGTCAAGCTATCAATGTAAAGAGCAAGCTTAAAAGAAGATCAATGGCAACTAGACTCAAGTTTGACAGTGATTAGCTTGAGAAGCTTGACTTGAGTAAGAGGACCACATAGCAAGAAGTTTCTGAAGGTATGGGGGATGAGTCAATCAACAATATGTAGATGGGTGGCAGCAGATTTGATAGACTCTCATATAAATGCAATCAAACCAGGTTTGAATGACAAAAATACACTTGCTAGATTAATTTTCTATCTTCAACATCTACATTATGATAGAGTGTCTAAAAAAATTGTATTCAAGGATCAAAGTAATCTTGTTCACATTGATGAGAAATGATTTTTTTATAACAAAACCTAGTCAAAGGTTTTATGTTGGCAAAAAAGAAAAGAGATCTTATAGAACTGTCCAATCAAAAAGATTCATAACCAAAGTGATGTTCATGTGTGCTGTTTGAACAATGAAATCATTTGTGATGGGAAACTGGATATATGGTCATTTGTAATGGAGGTACCATCCAAGAGAAAGTCCAAAAACAGATGTGCAAGAACATTAGAAACAAAGAATATAGAGTCAATCACAAAGCAAGTAACAAAGAAAATGTTGATTACTCAAGTACTGCCAGCAATAAAAGCAAAATGGCCTTCTAATTACAGCAAAAACATTGTGATACAGCAGGACAATACAAAACCCCATATAAACAATAATGATGAAGATTTCAGAAGGGCAACAACATCAGATGGGTGGAATATACAATTAACACATCAACCACTAAATTCTCCAGATTTAAATGTACTGGACTTGGGGTTTTTTGGAGCCATTCAGTCTCTTCAGCAAAAGAAAAAATCAAATTACTGAATGATCTTGTTGAAAATACCATGAAAGCATATGCAGAGTTAGAAGTGACTAAGCTTAACTATGTTTTCATCACATTGCAGGCGGTTAGAAATGATGCAACTAAAAGGTGGAAATGACTATCTTGTGCCTCATATGCACAAGTCAAAACTAGCAGCAGCTGGTTTACTTCCTCAATATCTAAGTGCTGACATTCAATTGGTGAAGGAGTGCATAAGATATGTACAAAATGTTGGTGATGCATCTTCTATAAGTGAACTAGTAGATTCACTGAGTAATGTTGGTGATGGAACAGAAGTAACAGAGCAACATGGTTGCAGTAATGACCCAACAAGTCACATAGAACCTGTTGGTAACATTACTGATGAGGATATTGTTACTAATGAAATTGCTGGTTCAAATAATGTTGATTTAAATGTAGTGCAGGAACAAGTGTTTTTCATTGACATGTGTAATGGTAGTGCAGACCAAGTATGAAGATTACAGTAACTTGCAGTGCCATAACTTTTTGCATAGAAGCAAGTATGTAGGTGGATAAATGAAGCAGTAATAATTTATGCATCAGATAGAAGCTGAAGCAGATCAACAACTTTTTGCATAGAAGCAAGTATGTAGGCAGATAAATGAGCAAGCAATAATTTATGCATCAGATAGAAGCAGAAACAGAAGCAGATCAACAACATTTTTTGCAGCAAACAGAAGTGGAAGAAGATGATGAACATTTTTTGCATCAAACAGAATCAGGTCAACCAACAACACATTAATCCAGACAGTATCATCTTTTGCTTTATTTTGAACATTGCACAATGTGTTTAACTCATTTGGAACAATCAGATGAATGAAATGTCAGATGGCATTTATTGCATTAGCAGTAAGAGTTTAACAACTTAGCATTGTAATCGAAAGCAACCAGACAGTACAATCCATGCATAGCCTCATCACAATCAATTATGGTGGCGTAATGCATGGATTGACTTAATCTTGGCAATGTAATGCCCTCAAGACGTATCATTGAGCACTAACATTTGATTTTAAGAAGAAAAATACCCATTTTAAGGCAACTTTAGCATCACTAGTCCAAACCCATACAAAAAAAAATGAAAACAAAAGCAGTAGAAGCAGAGTGTAACAGAAATAGACCTTCCTCCATCGCCATCTTCAAGTAGCAGGCCAAACATAGGCCAAAATTTAAATAACTTTTTCATAAACCAACGATTATGCTCAGGGGTCTCAGTCATGGCCGACCACTTCTTCGCCTAATTCGCCGCATCTTCCCTTATAAAAATCGCCATCTCTTCCCTTGCCTTCGCCTCCTCATCTTCTTCCATAAACTGATCAGGCATGCAGGTTTCAGGAACAACAATATCAGATTCTCTAATTGAGTCAGGAACATCGCAAGAATCATTGAGAACCTCACTACAATCTGGAACAACACTATCATATTTACCATCATCTCTCTCCCCCCTCACAATCTTCAGCAACACAATCGAAATCGATAGAGTTATTGAAAAAACAAGGTCCATCTTCAAGATCTGAGTCAGGACAAGTCAAATCTGGAGAAAAAACATCAAAACCTTCAACTTCATCGAAAATCTGGTAAAAAGCCATCGAGTTGATTATTAAATGTAAGATTGAAAAATAGGGAGATTTAAGATTAGGGATGAGAGCTTGATTAAGGTGAGACAAGGGAAAAATATGGAGATTACATGTCGATTTAGAGAGAGAAGGAAAGAGGAACAATGACGGAACAGAGAGAGGGTCATCTAGGGTTTTAGGGAAGGCTGGGTAAATATGGCGGGAGGGATTAAGGTTAATTAGGTAGGGTTAGTGCTAATTGGGTTGGGCTGGGGTAGATTAGCGTTAATGGTTGTTTAGTAGTTGGGTTATGGGTTAATGTTGGGGCATATTTTGTAAATCAAAAAATATAACAAGGGTAAGATGGTAATTGCATGGGTAAAAAACTTTCTATTTTAGAAAAGAGGGCAGAAAATAGAGAATTGAAAGGCGTATATCTTATTAAATTTAAATAGTGTGTCCCGTATCTTAAATTTGATGGGTTGGCGTATCACGGCTCCGTGTCCGTGTTGTTTTGATGCTACGAATTGTGTACATAACTGAGAGTCTGAGACAGGTACTGATACGGCGGGGGTATGGGGTTATTATATGACTTGACTGCAACGTCTGCAAGTATGCAAGTCTAGAACCCAGAGGAGAGAGATTGAGCGTGTAAATAAAACCCAGAAAACGCAGGTATTCATGTACCAAGATTGAAAGAGCCGAGAAAGAAATGGAAATTGATGATTCAATGTCTAAAAAAGGTATTATTAACATGCCCACTTTTTTATTTCCTTTAATTATATGGAGTAGTTATAGAACTTGCATTTCTACAAACATCAACTTGTTTCCCTAATTAGTTTGGTTTCTTTGCATTACAATTTTAATGTATCAACTGTGGGATTGAATATTGTTTGTGAATGTCAATAAAAATGAAGGAGAAGATGATAAAAGGGGTAAAACATTGGTGGTGATAATGATGGGTGCACCAGGTAGTGGCAAGTCCACTTTCTGCGATCATGTCATGGCTGCATCATCTCGTCCTTGGCTCCGCATTTGCCAGGTCTTTTTCTCGTCCTTCTTCTCATTTCAAATTGGGTTATTCAGAAACTGTCTCTTTGCTTGTTAATAAGATGTGATTAGTTGTTGTCATTGCCCTATCAACTACGGAGTACTCAATACAAAGAAGGCCTCTACTAGAGATGAAAACGGGTACTCCCTCCTTCCCGGGTCATTTGTTTGCCTTTGGTTTTGGCACAAAGACCAAGGGAAGAGGAGGGGGCAATTATTAGATGACAAGTGGACTAAATTGAGGGTGGAGGATCCAATGGCTCATCAGAGGCATCCTATCAATTGACTCGGACACCCTAAATGGAATATGCAAAAAATGACCGGGACGGAGGGAGTATTTATGATTTGAGTTGTGGTTTAGCAAGTAGTTAAAGTAGTACACTTTGAGCTTTAGATCACGGAAGGTGTTTGTTCCAACTTGAAGAACTTGGATGTTACGTTGTACAATCAACTCAGCAATTTGAAGGAGAGCAATGAATATAAGATTGTAATTCAGTATTGCTTGATTGTGTTTGCAAAAGGATAATTGCACGAAGGAGGTTTTACTGTTTTAGAGTTGTTTTCCTTATCATACCTATAGTGAGTAGTGAACCGTGTAGTGACTCGTGAGTTCATAATCTTATGCAACCCCTCTAGTGATTAGTGAGCTCTATCCAAGACAATACTCCCTACTAGGTTGAAAGAAACTGCACATTTCCAATTTTTCCGAGACAACAGCAGAAGAGTCAATCCTAAAATGGTTTGGGTCAGTTGACATAAATCATCCTTTAAAACTGTTACACAACGGATGCACAATTAAAGTACATATGAGAGAAAAAAGAGGAGAAGAAAATTGAGCGAGATCATAATAAAAAGTCTTTCTGAAGTCTGACAAAGACTGCACAGCTAAAACATTTTTCGTCTATAAAAACTAAGATACCAAAACTAACAATAATTTTAAAATTTAAATATAAAAATTAATTATGATAGTAAATAATTAAGTGAAAATACTTCAAGAAATGTCATCATGAATTGGTTATCCTATGTTTACACATTTCTTAACCATTTGTTCAATCACCCGCTCCCCTAATTTCACAATATGACCCATCAACCTAGTATATCATTCGGTTATGCTGCCTTCTTTGACCTCAATTTCTTTAATGCTATTTTGTCTTCACTTTCGTGACTGCCTATAACCGATTAACTGTAGTTGAAGGTATGTATACATCCCCCACATCTTTTTCTTAATAACCATTGAATAAGATATCAAAGTATGACCTCCATCTATCCTTTATTTCGTTATCCCAAACCAAAACCATTTGGCTAATATCATTCACGCATTTAACCCTCCATACATCTCTTGTCTTTCTATCTCTCGTATGGGTAAGTTTATAGTTATTTTTCTTTGTACTTACTTCATAGTTCATATCCAATATTGCATACAATTCTTGACTGACGTTTTTGCCCTCGCATCACCCACTTCCTATTTTATTGCTAGCCTTTTTGTCTTTTCATAGTCTTTATTGCTCATTTTCTCGTGCAATTCCTCAAAACTTTATAGCAGTAGCGTTTAGTCTTTATTGCTTGCTCACTTTAGCATCCCACCAAGACGTATCCTTACTCGTTGGCAATATGCCTAATTCTAGCCTCTAGCTGGTCTTTATCACTTCTCTCTTTTCCAATTTTTCATACGATAGATGTAAATTTGTTGACTTTAGAATTCAATATGAATACACCACATGAAATACGCGACACGCTCTTAGTAGTGTATCTAAAGAAGCGCTATGCTAGGATATACGTGAACTAATTTGCAATTTGCTAGGGATTGAGTGAATTCACTTACCTGGTTGTGGCGTACTGGCGTAGTGAGTTTGTCAGATAGTAACTCGGATTCAAATGATGTTACCTTGGTTTTCCTACATTCCGTCTAACTTTGGACTTGTGAAGTTTAAGCTTGGTGTATTTGCCACCACAGTAGTGTTCCTATAAACTTGATTTATGAGCATGTCTATTGGTGTTGGAACTAGGGCTTACTGAACTTAGCTAAGTTAGCTTGATATCATGTTTATGAATAGGTAAAATGAATCAACCGTGATTTGAGGATGCAACCTTGGGAGAACTTGAGGGTTTTTCCTATTTCTCACTTCTTTCGGCAAATTTCAGGATAATATCAACAATGGTAAATCTGGAACCAAAGTCCAATGCTTAAGCAGTGCAGCTGTAGCTTTAAAAGAAAACAAAAGTGTATTCATTGACAGATGCAATATGGATAGAGAACAACGTGCTGAGTTTGTCAAGCTTGGTAGCTCTGACGTAGTCGTGCATGCTGTAGTGCTTGATCTGCCAGCTAAACTTTGTATCTCAAGGTCCGTGAAGCGCACTGGTCATGAAGGCAATTTGCAGGGTGGAAAAGCAGCTGCTGTTGTGAACAGAATGCTGCAAAAGAAGGAATTACCAAAGCTTAGCGAGGGATTTTCTCGAATAACTATCTGTCAGACAGAGCGTGATGTTCAAGAAGCTGTCACGACATATAGCTTGCTTGGGCAATCGGATACCCTACCATCAGGCTGTTATGGGCTGAAGAACCCAGACACCAAGAAGCAGGTTGGTATAATGAAATTCCTAAAGAAAGTAGATCATCCTACTAACGTGGTCTCTAGTTCAAGTAACACCCCGAGCTCTTCCTCTTGTCAATCTATTAAAGAAATACAGACCTGCAATGAAGCACCTGTACCTGATTTGTCTGGACGTGCCAAGGAAGAGCAAACGAAGGGCGAGCATATCGAGTTTGAATGTGCTTCTGACACTTCTTCATTATCTGCGGCTTCCACCTTAGCTTTTCCCTCAATTTCGACAGATGGCTTTCAGTTTGACATTGAGAAAGCTTCTGCTGTCATTATTGAGAAAGCAGAAGAATACATAAAAAAACTTGGAAACGCAAGGCTTGTGATGATAGATTTGACTCATCATTCAAGAATCTTGTCCTTGGTTAAGGCCAAAGCTGCAGAACGAAATATTGACCCAAATAAGTTTTTCACATTTGTGGGAGATATTACCTGCCTAAATTCTAAAGGAGGTTTACACTGTAATGTTATAGCTAACGCTGCTAATTGGTAAGTCCTGTTTTACAGGATTTTTACTCTTTTTTTTTTAATGACAGACATGAATTCATAACTACATGTGGAAGTAGTGAACATTCTAAATAAATAGACGACTCCATTCCTAGGCGAAAGAGAGCATATTTAAACCAACCATATTCCTGCTCCTGATTTTAAGATGGCAAGGTCTGAATGTTTTCTTCACGGATGTTGGAATAACCCGGCGAAGGCTGGATGAAACTCGAGAGTCGAGGCTAGGGCGCTAGGCATTAAATGTAACTTGCATACTGTCTTATCCAATTGATTTAAATCCTTTAATAGTCTGAATTTAAATAATTAGTCTTGTCTAGGTACACTTGCAGCAAATTTCTTAGTTTAAGCTTTAAGCTTATATGTATATGTACTTCTTTCTGTGCTCTGATGGTGAAGTATTACTGCTTCTATCCCTATGTTCTGAAAGTTTTGCTTTTTGAAAAACAAAAATGTACTCTCTTCCTTCAAATCCAGGCATGCCATAAAGTCAAAATCCCTCTCACAGAATGGCCCATGATGTTTGGATTTGAAGGGAGGAAGTATTTCATTCTGAACACTGCCTGGGACTGTCATTGATTGTGAGTCAAGTTTCTCGTGAAATATATCTGATCACACTTTTCTCTGAGTTTTCTTGCTTAAAGTGACGAAGATTGTTGTTATAATTGATTGTCATGTGAGTGTGGTGGTCAGCTGTGTACCTTATTATTTGATCAACTCTATAGAACAAATTGATCATGTGTAGTTTCTCTGGCGTCTTCCCTAGCTCGATACCCTCATCTAGAACAAATTGATCAAGTGTAGTTTCTCTCGCAAGTCACTGACATTTTTTTGCATGCTTTCCATACTTTACTGTACTATCTGCAATTTTGTTATGAAAATGGTTTTCATCTGCCGTTTCCATTTTGAATGAAGCCAATGACCCTATCTTTTGGTTTTGGATTATGACGAAGGCTCACTAAACTAAGTATACTTCTCTTTCTTGTGGAGTAACAGTCATTTGACAACTCATTATGGGTCATCTGGAAACAACCTGTGTGTGTTGTTTGCTAATGGGTAACAGCGTAAGGCTCTAGGCTAATTGCTTGTAATGGTGGTCATCTGCTGTACCAATAAGTTTCTTCATTGTCAGAACTCAGAACCAACTGGTTGCATACATGCAATAATTAAGTGATGCTAACTGAATTGCAGGCGATTAAGGCCAGGAGGTGGGGGTGTGAATGCTGCTATATTTAATGCTGCAGGTCCAAGTCTAGAGGTTGCCACCAAAGAAAGAGCCAAGTCTCTAGCTCCCGGAAAAGCCGTTGTTGTTCCACTTCCTTCAATTTCACCTTTATTCAAAAGAGAAGCAATAACTCATGTCATTCATGTTCTTGGACCAAACATGAATCCAGAAAGACCAAACTGTTTGAATAATAACTATGATGAAGGCTGTAAAATCCTCCGAGAGGCTTACTCATCTCTTTTTGAAGGTTTTAGAACCACTCTTAAGTCTCAAACAGCAGCAACAGAACGAGAGAGTGGAAAACCCCGCTTAAAGCAATCAGATAATACATCTGATCAGAAGATAAAGGACGAGGATGGCTGTAGCAATGAGAAAAGTAAGAAGCACAAGGGACTAAAATATGAAATTGATTGTGACCTGGCTGATTACAGAAAGGAGATGCAACAACTAGATAAAGTGAAAAAGAATACTAGTACATCTAAGGCTTGGGCATCTTGGGCACTAGCTCTGTACAACATAGCAATGAATCCCCTGAAGCATGAGAAGTTTGTTTTGGAGACAACTGCTGATGTGGTTGTAGTAAGTGATGCTTACCCAAAGGTACAATTTACTCCTTTCCTTCTCATGAATTACTTACTCCACCGCAAACGGTATACAATATTATAACCTCTTAATATGAAAACAGTTGTTTTGATAAATAAAAAATGACACATTATACCTTGTGTCTCTATATGTCTTTGAATATACCAAAGCCTCTAAAGGTCAAATTTGACTTGACCAAAGTTAAACGAGGACATTAAACATGGGATGAAGTTGTTACAGAGTATTTGTTTATTTTGTGCTATGGTTCTTTGCTTTTGCGCTTTTTCTTTTCCTTTTCCTATTTTTTTTTTCCGTTTTTATTTGATACTAAGATTTCAACATCTACTATAGGCAAAAAAGCACATTCTTGTAATTGCACGTGCCAATGGTCTGGATGGCATCGGAGATGTTTGCAAGGAGCAACTTGTTTTATTAAAAATGATGCATAAAGTAGGTATGGGGTGGGTCGAGAGGTTCTTACAGGAAGACGAGTCTCTAATTTTCCGTCTTGGATTTCATTCGGTACGCTGTTCTCATCGCTTGTTATAATTTTTTTTTTTCACCTTCAGGGAGTCACGTTAACAATTGAGTGATGTATATCTCCACAATTTGTCGTTTCTGACTTCTGCTATATGCACATCATTGAGAAATTTGCTGCCAGGAGAAAATTGATGATTGGATCATGGGAAGGCCAACCCTAATCTAGCTTATTTTGACAAAGCATCACTGCATCTTCGATTTAAGAAAACAAAAACCTTTGGATGAACCCTTTTGTTTGTTCAAGGGGAAAGGCCAACGCTAATTTGCTGCTGGAAAAACAATTAACGATGGAAAGGCCAAAGCTAATTTGCTGCCAAATAAACAATGTTGTTTGTAACTGTGTTCTCCACTGACAGTACTTCCCGTGAAATTAATTTTCTGCTTGAGTTATAAATATTTTCGCAAACTGAACAGAACCTTGGCAAGAAACCTAAAGAGCTCATGTAGTTCTTTTTCTATACCCTTAAAACTTCATTCTTTGATTGTGCTACCTGATCTCTGTAAAATTTAATGAGCTCGTGACTCGTCTAGTTTTATCTTCTTTTGGAAGAAAGAACAAAAGGGAAGTTGTAATAAAGAAAATAAAAACAACTTGCTTATAATTTTGTATTTTGATTTATGTGTCTTACAAATCAGGTTCCATCTATGAGGCAATTGCACCTTCATGTTATCAGTCAGGATTTCGATTCAGAGTCTTTGAAGAACAAGAAGCACTGGAACTCTTTCAACACTGAATTTTTTCGAGATGCAGTTGATGTGATTGAGGAGATTGAGAAGTTTGGGACTCCGTCACTAGGAGATGAGAGCCTTCTATTGAAAGAATTGCGATGCCACCAGTGCAAGAGCGCACACCCAAATATACCTCGCCTTAAGTCACACATTAGCCAATGTCGTGCCTTTTTCCCTACCGAGCTACTTCGAAAAGGTCGTCTTATACAAGCATCACCAAAAACAAATTCCATTCTGTAGTTTGCATATTGGTTAATGTATATATCTGATCCTTGACTCTCCTACAAGTGTCAAACATGATTTTTTTTGGGAAAAAGTTCCATGTTTAGACTAAATGAGGTGTCGCAGGGTCTTTTTGAAAGACCAGAGTGTCAGGTGTATGACAGACAACTTGATTTTAGTGTTTGTTTATGGAGCAGTGGTTAAAGGAAAAGGAAAGGAAGAGGTCTGTTCTGGCCGAAGTACCCCGAATGCTAGAACAACCCTCTCACCACAAAAGCCTTTCCCCAACCTCACACGACCACCTTTGCTATTACGCGCTCACACCACCACTAGATCCCTTCCCCGATAGGCGATAGCACCACTGCACTCTTGTATAGGAGCCTTGTTCATCCCTCCCTCATCAACTATGAAGTTCAACCTCTCCAAGTCTCCTCTGACTTTGCACCCTCCTCCATTGGTCATCCCCACCCTTCTCCAACTCTCAATCATTACTCCACAACACCCTCCTCTTCTAACCTCGTGCTTGCAAATATCTACTGCACGGCGGCACCCCATAACTGAAATTTGGTTAGGGCACGGATGGATAGTGGTGGTAATATTAGTGCTGACAATCGTTGTTGGTGGCGTCAACTAGAGCTGGAAAGTCTGACCCGACCCGAAACCGAGCAAACCCGACCCGATTGAACCCGAAAATATTGCGACCC